>NQII01007402.1:8459-55159 GCA_002778355.1 Clitarchus hookeri
TATGCTAAGGGTGTTTACCTGTATAAGTACCAATTATGTTTTAATTATTTCCTTGTTTATTACCTATTGATTTTACCATACAAATCACCTGGTTTTCATGGCCCTCCCCAGTAACACAAATCTTAGGAAGTAGCAGTAATACGATTCTACCAAGTAATAATGTATCAGTGAGCCAAATTATGTCAAAACATGCCATTTGTTAGTAAGTATTAGTTCCCCATTATACAGGTGAGCACCTATTATAGAAAATTACCTAATTAAGTATGAGCATGACATATTGCATGGGTTCAACATGTATTGCGTAAAATTTGCTTAACCTAGAATATGCTCTACTACTATCTAGAAAACTACAACTACTTTACACTAATCAAGCAAACCAACTATTCTTTCCCGAGATATGCTACAACCTAAAACATTATCTTACTTTGATCTAGGTACACCTATGGTATATTTCTTATATACAGTTGGTTAAAAAAAATATTTCCTAAAGTTGGTTTAAAAACATATATTTCCTAAGTTACGCACTTGATTTATTTTCTTGGAAAGACAAAAACACACTATCTCAAACATCAAACGACATGTTAAACCGACTGCCCTGCAATTTGTAGCAAGTTTGAGAAAATTAGGATTGACAGCAAAGCATCAGAATACACTGTAGCACACAGAAATCAGGCACGATCAGAAATGCAGTCATTAGTAGGGTATGGGTTACCATCAACCGACTGTAGCAATAGTAAAACTATTACTAGTAAAATGAGCAATAATTCCAAACATTCTCGAATGTAACTTGGTAAATAAAAAACATTACAGCACAAATTTTCGACGATACTTAACTTCCAGAAATAAATAATTGTCATTACAAGAATAATGTACTACTGGCAGGTGCACAAAAATTAAAACATAATTAAGAATTTTTTTATAAACAAAAAAATATGTATGCTCCAGTACATTAGGAAATAATACGTGAAAATATTTTCACGGATTATTCAGTATAATATTAACGTTATTACCACCCCACACACTAATTTATTCTTATTTCTAGATAAATATTTATTACCTAACCACAAATCCCAACTCTAAAAGGATAACGCAACCATTTTTAAAACTCATTCCAACCAGTCATAGAAAAGGAAGAGGCTATTGAAATGCAAATCTCACAGTAAAAATAAAACCATGCACACAAGTGACATCTAGCTACTGTGGAAACTACGAAAAGCTTCGAAACATTATCGAATTTTTTGGGAGTCGAAAATATATTAACAATGAAACTCCACATTCGTCTTGGTACTGAAAGCGCTGATAAAAAGAATACCAAAATAAAAGCTTACAATAAAAATTTTCACACAGTAACGCTTAGTAGTATATCGAGGTGGATCACTCGGCACTCGACAACCAGAGTTTACGGCAGTATTAATTGTGTCATCTATGCATTCTGAAATAATTGGCCAAAACTTGTCACCAGGGATAGATATTTTTTTCTATTCATCTTATACTTATTCGAACTCATAATATGATGATAAAATCACAGAATGTTAAATAATACTTTCAACTTGCATTTACAGAAGATAACAACCAAACTTACATGTTATCCATCGCCGCCATGTGGGTCGTCTTCTTTTACTGAACCTGCCTGACCTTGTGCCCGTATCACAAAACTACATGTTCACAGGTTCCGTTTCACGAACAACACTAGTATCTACAAGAATAAGTAATTTGTGTTTCCTGAAAAGTTTCGTTATACTAGTAATTACCCCTTCTTTTCCACAATAGTGCGTGTTTATTTTACAAGTAAACAAAATGCCAAAATCCAATGGAAATTAAATTTACTGCACTGAAGTAGAACAAGAAAGCAGAAAATTCTTTTTCTGTGCTTTTTCAGAGAAGTTAAAGAAACGCCATAAAATATAGAAATGGGAGAATATTCGAAAAAGTGCGATGGCTATTGGCCATGTATTTCGGAAAAGAGATGTAATAACCTACATAAAGGAAACATTTTAATTAAATGCGAAATGAATTACTTTGAAGAAATAAAAAAAATTATTTTGAGCAACATTAGAGTTTTTTTTATTACAAATACCAAAAAATCAAATCACTACAGCCATTTTAGCTTATATGTGTGATACACATTTTTTTTTCTTGTCTTGCATCATACTTTTTTACGTCGATAATTAAATGGATATGCCAATAAAATAAATTGGAAAAATTAAAAAATGATATATTGACTACAGGGTTTGTCAGGTGTTAGTGAAGCCATTTATACACAATCTATATATTCGCACTTGACCTAAATTTCATCGATGCCTCTTTTACCCAAGTTCATAAATTAGTTCTTTAATCTTATTATAAATAGCTACTATATATTTCTATTTACTAGTTTAGTAAATCAAGTATTAAAAATACAGTTTATATTTAATTATATGCCAAATAAACCATTCTTAATAACCTGTAAAATTTCTACTCAGCTGTCCATTCTTGTAAGAAACTAATATGTTTACAACTGTTTAGGAAAGGCTCTATGTCGGTGGATGAAGTGGGTTGTTGTTTGGTTCGAACCATTTGGCTTCTAGCCATGGACTGTTCGCGATCAGTCCAACACCGTCCGCGGGTGCCCATTGTGAAAGTGTAATGGTGCTTACAACGGCAATCTACGTGCGGATCAGTATGGCCACTCCGCTATGCTACTAACATTCTTAAAATAAAACCTTATTAATAATATCGAAATATTCATACAAAACCCTGGATTTGCTGGTTGCTAGGCCAGATCCCTAAATGCTGTTAAGCGGTGAGACCTAAAAAGTAAACTCACATGTGTGGGATGACATGTAATTTATTTGGTTCCATAAGTCAAGAGCCCCATCAATTGGATGGAACATTGGCACAACTAACACCACGATGCCTAACATCCTCCCCAATGATGTGAACACCGACAGGCCTGCTGGCCATTAAAACAGTGCCACATGAAACCCGAGATTATTTAAACAGTTGGGAATAATATCCCAAAGATTTGAAAATAACACAAACACCTGAGAAAAACCATTATATATAATCGGACATGGCTATCCACCCCTTCACCCTTTTCCAGGGTTGACTCGTCCAACCCGACCAGGTTGGAACACTTGGACTCGTCCATCGCCGAAGCCTACGGGAAATGGTAAAGCCGTTTCAATTACCATTATTTTGTTCATTTTATTTGATTAAATTNAACCATTTTTTTGTTAAGAGAAAGTGGGTTTGTTTATTGTCATTTCAGCAGACTGGCTACCATGGCTCCACATTACTTATTTCATGTCTCTAGTACAGTGATATGCCCCATGATGTCACAATCAGGGATTTAATTAACATCTATTACAGACAGGGATGTCACTATTGTGTATTTTATTATGTATTTTTTATACAACACTTTATTTAGTCATAAGCGGGTTCATGTAATTTTTCTCTCAAATATTCGGCCACCCTTAGCAGAAGTCGATGGCGCTATTTTAGTGTAACTTCAGCACTAGTGGCTGAAAGCACAGGAGTTTCACTCCACACACACCCCCTCGGGACCTTCAACTTTTACTGCAATCACTTTAATATTCAATGGTAATGTAGTCAACCAAAACCTTTTGCTTATTTAGTGCTGAGAGGGCCGACCGTCTGACTTCCTGAAATTTCAAACCGGACTTAACAAATAATGTATACTCATCACCTAAAGAATCCATGATTTGGCCAGTATCCAGCATTAAGCCATGCATGTATTTTATTGTGTTAACCCCTTCTGGGTATTTAGGGCATTACACCCACTTGTAACCAACCAAAAGTGTGACTAGGGCATGCGAGGTGGTCAACAACCTTGTCAGCATATTAGTGAAAACCATATATATACTGGTAACTTCGTCATCTTCCGGCACCACAGAATGTCAGCAGACTACAGGGACCCATGGACTGTCATCCACACGACCTTCACTCACTCATGTTCTTTGAGTTATGGCGCCGAGTATGTTTACCAATCTACACCTTAATCTGGTAAGCATGGTAAGGTGGACACTCACATTAGAATTATGTCAGTGTCATTTTTTTTTGTATGTGAGGTGTTAATAGGGAAAATTGTACTCATTAAATTAAATTGAAGATTCTTTCCCAGTTTTCATATGTAATCAAAGGGCCAGAGCACTTTGCTCTATTTAATTTTTCATATTTTACATTTTTTTTTTCTTTGTATGCTACTGACATCTACACAGCGAAGAATCGGATAGACACAGGTGGCCATAGCAGTCTAGAGCGGGGAAGAGGACGGAGATGGGCACACGTGACCATGCTTCCCAGTCATATAATCATTTGTAACCAATCATCAAAGACAGTAGTTTGTTTCCTCATTTAGTCAGAACATTGACGTAAAATAACTTATTTTAGCTCGGGAGGAGCGCCTCTCAGACTCATGTCGCGTAATCACCTAAGACTCAACAACAACATTACATATTTGTAAGCACCACAGGCTGTTTTACTAAGAAACTGCAGACAGGCTCTAGTGAGTCGGGACCATTTAGGCAGATAATGACTATTACTTTAAGTGTAGTGATTCAAGAAACCAAATAAATGGTATGTCATTCCACACATTTGAGTTTTCTTTGAAGTCTCGCCACTTAACAGTATTTAGGAAACTGGCCCACCAACCAGACAATTCAGGGTTTTGTGTGTTTATTTTAGTGTGATTATTAATGTTTTAATTTAATGAGTGCTAATTCGTGTAGTGGAGAGGTTGACATTGTAGAGATTATTAGGGCAGATTTTATGTTGAATTTTTGCCCGGCGCCATAACTTAGTGGTGAGTTAATGAAGTGAGGGCCGTACGGTCGATGGCCCAGGGACCCTGGTGATCCTTGCGTCAGTTATTTGCTTTATTGCCGCATACTTACAGTTGCACTCTCTATATAGGATGGCGAGACTGTCGGTCGTCTCGTACGACTGAACTATATTACTAAACACTGGTACGCTAACAAAGTTGCCCTGCAATGATGTAACACTATTTTACTTGTTGTGTTGTTTATTCATCGTCCGTTCACAAATGAATAAATGCATGAATGTATGAAAAATGGCCTCAACCCTTGCGTGGCGAAAAATACATGACTTTATGTTGAAAACCGATTGCGTTGAAATCTCTCCAGTGAGAGTACAGTTGCTCTCCCCTCAGTACTTGAAATAAATAAAAGAAATTTTCCGATGAATTCATTTCATACAATTACCGTTAAAAATGATTTCAGCCTAACATGACGGTACTGAGGGCCTCGCGGAGCGAGAGACTTACACTTCTGGTCTCGTTCAGGTGCTGAGATAAACTGGGCGGAACTTGGGGTCAGCTTCCGCCACCAGTGGGGAAAGCCGAACACAAGCGGCGAAAATGTGAAACAGAACATAAAACTGAAAGATGATTACGTGATGAAAAATCATATGAATAAAATTAAACATAAAAAAACATAATGACTTACATAAATACACATTGTTACATCATTTCATAAATATTTGGATTGCACTTTTGGTGATTTTATGTTTGTTGACATTATATACAATAAAGAACTAAACTTTGTAGAACTTTCTCTTTGGCCCACAAGCCAGTTCGTGTGGTGTAGCTGGTGCGGTTGAACGAGTACGGCAGTCCTAGTGGGCACAAAGGAGCTCGTGAACGCGTGGTTCACGTCAATGTCATACGGCTCTGCAAGTAGATTGCTGTTATAAGCACAATTACACGTTACAACAAAAGCCAGTGGACGGAATTGGACGAACCGATGGTGGCCCGGACCACTGACGTTCTAGTATAGTCTATGCAAAATTGCACCCTCTTGCCAATAGAGATGCAGTTCCAGGCTCTTACAACACGTTCACGGTTGACTCAGTGGATGTTGTCATCGAGACTTCTCATGTTTTCCGGTTCGCTGCATGGACACAGTGTGCCCTGGAATGTGTTGGACACGAGCAAGGGCTGTGTTCATGTTGGATTTTTCGAGGGCCTCCCTAGCCACATGGTCCAGCACGCAGACTTTCATTTTGACAGCTGTTTACATTGCTGTTGTTGACCCGCCTCCATTCACAACCATGTGGGTGAAGGATACCATTATGGCCTGTGGTATGGTGGTGACCATGCTCGCTTGCGCATGCCCGATTGGGAGTCCGATGCGTCACCCACCCATGCTGGAATGCCCGAGAGGGGTTGTGGATAGTCACCTGACTCTCTGGACTGTCCGTGCTCCACAATGGCGAAGCTTGGGGATGGTACTTTATCCAACACTCGCAACTCTCCCAAAATGTTGAAAATGTTCGAAACTTAATTTCGCAGGTTTGAATTTCCGAAAGTTGTTATCTTTTATTATTTGAAGGCTTTCTAGATGTGTACTTTGGCATAGTAAGTTACACACATATGGACCCTATACTAATGTTACCCTTGAACGTCCTGTGACGTAGACATACGTAGGCTTTGTTTACTGGTTTGAAAAGTACACAGAAATTCTGAGAGACATAAATAAAGAAAACGAAATACACTGAAACATCGTGAGATGTAAGCACGGGAAAAAAGCTACACTCGGATGTCTTGGGATGTTTGCAAATGTACATTACCCTATTTCGCCGCACTTGTATTCACACATTTTCCCTTTGTTCCTGTTAAATAGTACCACAATTTGAGAAAGCCATATGATTGTAGGAAGATGGCTAGTGCGCTATTAATTTTGTTTAGCCCCACAAGTTGGACAAGCCATATGACATGAGAGGGGTTCCAGGCTTAACGTTGAGGGTCCCCACATTACCTTGCTTACCAGATTCACTTTGAAACTGACGAATTTCCCCTTCACCGTAACTCTGTGAAAATGAATTTAGTGAGGGTCGTGCGGTCAACAGCTCATGGGTCTCTGGAGTCCTCTGCAGATATGTGGTGCTTTTAGATGGAAACTCTACCAGTAATCCAATACGCCTAGTGGTTTTCACAATCATGTTGGCGAGGTTATGAGCCACCTCACACACTTTTACTTACACTTTGATTGTGCTGCAAGTGGGTGCAGCACCTTAAGTACCCAGAGGGGTTTAAACAAATGTAATTCCAGCATGAACTCAAGACATTTACTTGTTTCCTTGATGCACATGTGCTCTTATGCTACCATAAACTGAACTTATTTGGGCCCGGGACTCGTTCTGCCAGTGATCAATGCGGAATAAGACGGCCTAGGCCATGTACGATATAAGTAGCAAATATTCGTTGCACGTTAAGCCCTGGCTTGGTTGAATTACAGGATGACAGATGGTCAATCTCTCCTCACGAAAAGAATAGAAATGTTCGGTAATATATATTACTATTGCAGTGAAGTTAATAGAGCCAAGTTTTAGTGTCCAAGTGGAGCGAAGTTTCCATGCTGCCGGCCGGTCCGAGTGCTCGAGTCAGACTGACCATTGTGGCGTCGGCTTCCGCTAAGGGTGTCTGAAGCCTGCTTAAAAATTGAATGAAAAAAAAATTGAACCCTCTAATGTTTAAACAAAATAATACATAGTTAAATTACATGGCAAAAGACACAATGATGATATACCCGACAGCAATTATGTGGTAATTAACTACACGAATGTGACATCTTGCGGTATGTCGCCACAATAAAGAAAAGTAATAAAAGAATTTGGGGCCAGGTTAGGCAGTCTGCTATAATGGAAAAGACAAATTCGCTTTCATACACTTAATTAAAATAACTAATTATAATAAATAAAATAAGTGTTTTAAAAGTGGTCATACCACTTCCGATAGGCTTCGCCGATGGCGATTCTAAGTGTTCCAACCTGGGAGGGTTGGACGAGTCCATCCCTGAAAAGGGGTGTGGGTAGCCATGCATGATTTGCTATTTAAGAAAGGATTTATATTAAATTTACTGGCTATGGGGTTTGAAACACTTTTAATAACTTCGGGATTTATTTCCCCACTGTTTCACTGCACTCGGGATCTCGAAGCACACTTTCCCTGGCTAGTAGGTCGATCGACGTCACGTCACTGGTGAAAACGACGGGCGTCATGGCGCAAGCTACTCAAACGTTCCTCCGATGGATGGTGCTCTTGACGGCTATGGCAATAGAGGGGACACCGCATTGACTGCTTGTTATTTTCCCCCAAGTGTTACCACTTATGGTAAATAAATCAAGACGGTCACTTGAGTCAAGCTGGAAGCGCACAACCCGTCTCTGTGCTTCATCATTGAACGATTTTTCTGCCTTGTCTAGTGAAAATGGCTTGGTTCGGATTTTAGTCTAGAAAACTTATTTGAAAACAAGTGTTTTGAAATGTTTGTATACTTCCTCTAACTAATCTGTAATGCAGTTTTTATTAAATCCAAATCAGTTTATGTGTTTAATTGATATAATACTGCTAGTCATAAATTTTTATTTTATAAGCAAACACTTTCATTATTGTTTATACTGTGGCATTGATAGTTGTGTTGGTTTGGGTAGGCCAATGTTGGATACATGCGAAGGATAATAAGCTGTCTACCTTATTTTTATTTAACGCATCCTGATATATATTGTCTAAGCTACGAAAGGTGCTATTTTCTGTTTTTTTTTCCTACTACTTTCTGATCTCGGAACGTGTTACGTCTAATGATGGGAATTGAAAGACTAAATATCGATATATGCATGGATCGATACATTAAAAAATAACTTTTCCTCAAACGTTGTAAAGATGTTAACGTATCGATAAATCACATATCGATAATTTTCCTAAATGTGGATATTAATAAACGATGTTATTTAAATAAAGGAAGGGCCATAGAATAATATTCGTGGTAAAAATTTATTTTTAACTGCCTGGAAATTAGATAATAATGTAATTAGTAATTTGTAAGCAGTTGCAAGTTATTTGCATTTTGAACATAAAGAATGTATCATAAAGATTCATCTGATGTCAAAAGCTATGTATTAAAAACTCCAACCTGTACGCCTCGATAAAATTTTTTTCGATCAAGCTGGGGCGGAAATTTACACGAAACCTGCTACCCAAGCCTGCAAGCTGTAAAAAAATTTTTTCATAAAAAAATTTTAGGGTCTATAAATTATGTTCACTATAAAACTGATACCTAAGTTAGCTTTGTCCCTACACCACCACCACCTCCCATTTTCAGATCCTGTGCACGGACCTGTATGTATGTGTATGTAAATATGTGAATGTAAATGTATATTGACACACCTGGCTCCTGGGAGGGGAATTTTGACAGTAAAGGTTACAGAAAATTTTGTTGAGAGATTGGAAGTCTGATTGGGGTGAGCATGTGGGTTTTTGACTGATAAGGTTGTAAGTGTGTATAATGAGGTGTGAATGGGGGTCTGTTGGAATTGATAAGGCGCCAGCCGCTCCTCACGGCAGAGATGACTCTTGACATTAATAGGGGGTAAATCCGGCCTGGCCTAATGCCACAACGTCCCGCGACCGACAAGTGAGCTTGCAACTAAATGGATGGTCACCTACACGCCCAGTGGAAGAAGTAAAGTGGCAGTGTGATTTTAAGAGATATTTGAGGGTGAACACAAATAAAGTTAGCATTATACCCAGCACACAGTTGAGGTTAACACATTGACACTATACCTTGGAATACCACGCTCGTGGATAGTTGATCCCATCCTTGGGAGTTTAATCGACACGTCGGCTGGTTTGGCACAACGAACAGGAGGGGCGCGACACTGAGGCCAACGACAACTGTTTTTGGTATAAATCAACTATTGAAAACTAACGTTCAGTGAAAAGCTAGGTTGGATGCCTCAGAGCGGCGTACACCGTCCGCCTGCCTTGCCTGGGCCAATCCAGACTGCTGGTCAATATGGCAGATCCAACTTCACCTTGCAGGGATGGCTCCTGATTGGCTGTTGCAATTACGTCATACACATAAACACTATAAACCACACTTTAATTATTTCCCAGAACCATAAAATAATGTAAATCAATTGTAGTTGTCTATTGATGCCTCCAGTCATTATGTTTTGGAATAAAGAGTTTTTCCAAGTTCTGGGCATAGTGTCCCAGTTCAGTAGAGCCACTTGTTGGACAACAGGGATACTGTGCACAATAAGGGCGGATGGTACAAACACTACAAGACATTACACTACACAAAACAATTACACACATGTGACTAAATATTATGGTGACTTGATAATTAGTCAGGGCTATCTTTATCAATCTAACACCCTATGTGGTTTAGATGCATCGACTATGACACACTTAATAATTGTCATGAGCACTAGTAGGAAAAGGCCATGGTGCGCACTCAAACACTACACTGTCACTTAGGGAGGGTACAAAGTCTTGGCTCCCGGGGAGTGAAGGGTGCAGCACAGTGGTGCACGATAAAAAGTCACGCATCGGACTCAGGACCTCAGGGGTACTCTGGTACCATGTCAATATGTGTGCATATATGTGTATATGCAAAATTGTGGGACTTTGGCAATTGAAAATAGTATTTACAAAGAATGCTGTTTCCACATGACACAAGCAAGGATGATGTACTATACTTCAGCCAACAAGTCTATGATCCTTCATTATAAAACTGAAAACTTATGTTGTTGAACCTGCAAGTGTGACGTGAACCGCACGTCAGCTCACCGCAGAGCTGTGGCGCCGGGCACACACATATTACTTCACAACTCTGGAAACACCGCAGATCAAGTTGGCTTTATCGTCGTAGCCAAGCTTGGTCACGTCAAGTGTATCTGTATTTTGTGTTGACTATGAATCCAGCTATAACATACTTACTGCACGATGCTTAACAAATTACTTAATTATGTAAGGAGTCTGTCAAAATATTTGACCTACAGATGTGGAGTGTGTCAAATAAAATACATACGTTCTAAAAACGCTAACCTATTTTAGGATGTCCTACACATGCTGTCAGTGCCTAACGGGTAGGGGTACCTGATTTTCATGAAACGAATTCCGCGCAACCTACAGTTCAATATCCTATGTGCGCACCTTCAGCGTTCCTTTGTTTATTAGAAGTTTGTGTTGATAAGCAAATTTTTCTTACTAGACCAAGCCAATCATAATTAGAGTACTCTAGGAGTAAACATCTATAAATTGCTAGCGGACGCTAAAAAGCAGCACTATTTAGAATCATCCAGTTATTAAAGATAATATAAGTTTAAGTGTTTTGAAAATACAGCAAATCGTGATATTTTTTTTGCAAAAAACTGGCATCTCCGCTAATTAGTGAATACAGCAGTTGGGCCTATTAAATATTTTTGAAGCAATATACATACATACAATGAAGCATGTGGTGTTAGTTTTCCTTTCATGCTTTGTTACAGTTTAGTGTCTGTAATTATTTAATTTACAATATTTCACCACACTACATAAAAAATATATCTATCCAAGGAGTTATTTGCAAATCTGGGCACCGTATCAACAATGTGGTACGAATCAAGACTTATAGGTTCCGATCAAGACTCACATTCGTGATTTAAAATCCGCTTGGATATTATTTCAAATTTAAAAGTAGTCTTGAAAACTAATGTGTACTTGAATTATAATATTCTTGAAATACATTTCGTAATTCATTCTGTGTGAAGGCAAATATTAGAAGAAAAATTACTTCACAATATAATAAAATGCATCATAGTTTACAGCAATTATATCTTTATCAAAATTAAAGGCTTATTAATATTATTAATAGTAATATTTGACATCCTTATGGCCAAAAGGGAGGTAGGCTACACCCATACCCCCCTCTTGCAGTGTCAAATATATGATAGTATATTTTCTGTTTGTCATAATTTCAAAGCAATTCTGCTTTCCAGGTATGGTAATCTCCATAAGACATAAAATATAATTAGAAACATTCTGTGTGCAAATTTTGTCAGAACATTGTTACTTCAATCAACTTCAGAAAAGCCAATTTACTTTTCCAAAACAGCTGGAAAATGGATTCACAATACAACACCACAATGTTTCTGAGATGACAGCATTACTTTCTTTGAATTATGGAGAATTTCAATACTAAGTAACAAATAAAAATAATACTAGGCAGCCAATAAATATTACTCGCTCTGCATATCAATTCTTCTGCTGTACGTTCTTGCCAATTCCTAAATCATTTTCTTTATTTCTTTACAGAAACCATATTGTAAGGTACCATATTGTAAGATACCATTTTGTAGAGCACCGACGTTGTCTGAAATCAATATTAGTTTCCAGTTTTTCAACTAAGTTGGTTTTCAGCTGTGCTTTGTTTAGTGACTGTGCGCTGCTTGTTTNTTTGTTTTTTTTTTTTCTTCATAGCCACCTGCGAATACCTAAATTACGTTATGCAAATCGGCTAAGATGCATAATGCAAATGAAAATTAAATGTTTCACCCTCAGAGCCTGTGATAATACAACAGTATAACTGGCCGAAAAAAAAAAAAGACATGTATCGCACTGAAAGAAAACGTAAATATAACAGGTACTGACTGCTAACGCCAGCACCTATTCGCCAGTGACTCTGAAACACATGAAAACGAGCTGGCAACGCTGTCTCAAATAACTGTTACACTATCAGAATGTGGAATGGAGGGCGACGTATTCCATATCATCTATTCCATATATGTAGGCGCACTCCATGACGGTTTTGTTTTTTGGACTTTGGTATCGGGGTAGAGGCATCATGTTTTGTTTTTGCCGTTTAGATAGTTTGTTGCTAGTTTAATGGACTTTAGATTTTTTTTGGATATTTGGTATTATGGAGATTCTGTCGTCTTATATGTTTCATTTGGAATCTTCGATGTTGGCCGTGGGCCTAACCGTAGGCCATTACAATTCCTAAAAAAAAAAAAAATACATGTTATTCCAAGCACAGCCCTTGTCATGCTGGCATGTTGTACTCCGCAGTAGTGAATAAAGTTATCTTTACGGCAAACAATATGAATGCCATGACTATATTGTTGCTGGCATAGTGTTTACTTTCACACCTATCACACGCATAAAGAATGTGTTAGCTGTTTTGTTTCCTAGAAGCATGGTAGAATGCCACTACTGGGTCAATATTACTATGTGAAAAATAATTATAAGAAAAACTCATTTGAATAATGTAGTCTTGGGAAAATTGAAAGCTGCCACATACAGAGACTATTAAAATTATTTATGTAACTGTTACAACTTGCTACAAGTAAAGCCCTCTTCACAATAGCAACACGATGTGGCGACACAATGAAGCAAAAGGCAGCAATGACACAAAGTGTAGGCGGCAGTGCCCTTCACAATAGCGTGACGCAACGCGATACAGCTAGCGGAAAAAAAAATTTAAGTAGCCTGTCATCTGCAGAGTGATATTTGACAACACACTAATAAACACTGTTTTGGTAGTATTTTTAGGAACTGTATTGTACCGTAAAACAAACCTTAGATACCAAAACTGCCTGATACCTGCCGCCAGGTCTTATAGTTTTGCATCATACAAATACCGCCTATTCTCTACCTCTTGAATCAGAAGTTCTTCAAGATTCATCTTAAAGTAAACACTATTCCACCACTTTTTAAAACAATGTTCACAGAATGGAAGATGTGCAGCAAATAAATACACACATACATACATACATACTTTACTATCTGGCATCTCGTTTGTTTCCCTTTGTTTACATGACAATATTTACTTTTCTTCTTTTCCACACTCTTGCTCCTGAATGGCCGTTTTCTCTCACTTCATCAGTGATGACGCCTCCGCGGCAAGTCAGGCCTGTCACTAGCGCTCTCGTCACAAGCGATATGAATTACGATTGGCTGGTCCGGTGTGACATCACATCGCTTCGCATTGCATCACGTCACACTATTGTGAAGAGGGCTTAAAACGTTTGTATCTTGGCAGAGTTTGTAACTCATCTGAACNCATTGCATCACGTCACACTATTGTGAAGAGGGCTTAAAACGTTTGTATCTTGGCAGAGTTTGTAACTCATCTGAACGCATTACATTTTTTTTCGTTAAAGAATAAGCAATAGTGCTGATTCTAAAGTTTTTTCTATAGAAACTAAAAAACATGATTTTCTTAAATATGAAAATTTTTTATTGTTTATAACTTTTACAATTATTTTTACATGAAATAATTTGACCTTATCTATAATACTATCAACATAAATCCGCAGAAATAGAATTCAGCACATCAAACACTCTCCTTTCATGGTTAACCATTCTCTTGTCCACAGTTTTTTTATTTTGTCTACAATTTTTATTTTCATGATCCAAAACTGAAAGAAGTGTAATTACAGCAATCCTTCTTCTCCGTACAGAGTGCATTGTTTATTATTTTCACCAGCTGTTAAAACTCGTTATTGCTGCCGGCATTACCAGTTGACACAGTAGCTCGCAAGGAAACCCATACTGTGTGCGGCAAAACCAGTGACGGACTCCGCGAGTAACCAAGTTACGAAACTCTTTGCCTAGCTCTCAAATAATATCTTAGCGAAACTCGGAGGGAAAATCGTTCCGTGTGCCCCAGGCTAGCCTGCCAGTCAAATAATACAGGTTAACAAGAATCATAACAATTCACATGATTTCAATTCCTTTATTGTTCCTTGTGACTACACATTTATGCAAAGTACATATAGGGTTGGAATTAAATTTAAAATAAGTAAATTGTAAAAAAAAACTCACATTTACAAATATTGTTTAGCAATATTTGTTCAACAAACCCAAACACAAAAAAATTCATAACTGGTAGGTACAAAACCATTACATTTGGATCAACATCAAATTGCTTACTGTAAAAATAAAACATTACAGTAGGTACTTGCNTAGGTACAAAACCATTACATTTGGATCAACATCAAATTGCTTACTGTAAAAATAAAACATTACAGTAGGTACTTGTGTATAGATAGCCCATTCACTGTTATTTCCAACTTTTCTGAAACCCTGCTAAAGTTCTACTTTCAGGATATTCCTCTGCCTCAAGCAAACAAAGTTTAACTAAAGTGACAACGCACCGCATTCGTGCACACTCAAGTGTAATAATATTTTGCGTAAGAACTATTTCTTACTAAGCACTGAGTTGAGTTTAGCGATATGGGCGGCTCTTAAAAACGAGTTCTTAAGAGCCAATGCGGGTGAAATGAAGTGAGAATGGAGCAGCGCCAGAATTTAAGGGCGGGAGAAACGGAAGATCCCCGGGAAAACTCGCCGACCAGTGGCATTGTCCGGCACGATTCCCACTTGCGAAAATCCAGGAGTGACCCGGTCAGGGATTGAACCCAGTTCGCCTTGGTGAGAGGGGAACAGTTTAACCGCTCAGCCACCACAGCCCCTCTTACTAAGCATTACCAACAAAACTATTTTCTCTCCATTTTTATTAATATCAATTGTAAATTAAATATTATAATTTATAGCCAAATATAAGTAAAAGTTCAATTTAACTAAAAATAAGGTACTTTTAAGTTAACACAATTATAAAATGCCTGATACTTGGCATATCTAGGAAACAACCAAACATATCATATACGGGGTGTTTTTTCAAAGGTTTGATCCATAAGTGTGAAGAAACCACAAATAGACTATATACAATGTTCTATACAACCAAATGGTTTCTGTGCTACCTTTGTTTAAAGAATTTAAGTATTACCATCATGCAGTGGTGACTTACTCATGTTACTTTACCTCACAAAAGATATTGTCTTAATTTAAATTGTAAATTCTGCTTGTGTGTTTCATGTATTTCCCAAGATAAAACTACAGTGCCTACATTGATTTTGTATACTGAAAATCATCGACAAAAAGAATAATCCATTAACTAAAATATTGGTACATTATATTTTTTGTTTGTTTGTTTAATGATTTTCAGACTAGATGACAATGTGTTATATAGTTTTATGGCACAGTAGAGAGGACCTTTTGAGAAATTTGATGTATTATGAAATGTTAAGTACAATTTATCATTGCTCCACGTTAAATATATATATGAATATCAGGATTTTGTAGTTGTCCTCTAAAATTTGCATAAGCAAAGAATACAATTTCATAAATGTATAGAAACTTATACAGGATATAATCTGTTTAAGAAGTTTTGTGCATGAGGTTCTAGCGTTACTGTTAGCCATAATTCTTATCATCATACTTTTTGTAATCTGAAAAATTTTTAAGTCATTGGTGGAGTTACCACAAAAAAAAAACACCACAAATAAGACTTTACATAATCATGGTAAAAAAACTTTCATAAACTGAATACCAATACATTTTGCCAGTACTGTTTTTATGGCAAAAATCATTTTGCTAATGTAGATGTTCATCAATGTGTATTCCTAAAAGTTTTCTCACATCTGCCTGGATTTGATTTCATTATTTACTGTCTGTTAGGGTACGCAGGATTTATGAGCTTGAGTTTAGTTTTGGTGCTGTTCAAGGTTAGTTTGTTTCAGTTAAACCGGTTCATAATAACCATAATAATTACTCTTTTTTGTGCATCAATATCTAGGAAGTGATATTCAAAGGAGTATGGACTCAACCCCATCAGTAGACTCCATTGGGTCCTGTACACGTAAAAATTATTTTAAAGGGTTAAATTGAAATGGTACTAGCAAAAATAACGTCACTTGTAGGCCTACAACGAAAGTCACACCATAATATAAATAAAAGGAACAAAGAAAATGTGTACAAAAAAATTTATATACAACAATGGCAATAATATACAAAAAAAACAGCAGTACTGGCCACAATTTACACATTGAAAGATTCATCTAGCGAGTAAAAGGAACATGAANTAGGTACAAAACCATTACATTTGGATCAACATCAAATTGCTTACTGTAAAAATAAAACATTACAGTAGGTACTTGCGTATAGCCCATTCACTGTTATTTCCAACTTTTCTGAAACCCTGCTAAAGTTCTACTTTCAGGATATTCCTCTGCCTCAAGTAAACAAAGTTTAACTAAAGTGACAACGCACCGCATTCGTGCACACTCAAGTGTAATAATATTTTGCGTAAGAACTATTTCTTACTAAGCACTGAGTTGAGTTTAGAGATATGGGCGGCTCTTAAAAACGAGTTCTTAAGAGCCAATGCGGGTGAAATGAAGTGAGAATGGAGCAGCGCCAGAATTTAAGGGCGGGAGAAACGGAAGATCCCCGGGAAAACTCGCCGACCAGTGGCATTGTCCGGCACGATTCCCACTTGCGAAAATCCAGGAGTGACCCGGTCAGGGATTGAACCCAGTTCGCCTTGGTGAGAGGGGAACAGTTTAACCGCTCAGCCACCACAGCCCCTCTTACTAAGCATTACCAACAAAACTATTTTCTCTCCATTTTTATTAATATCAATTGTAAATTAAATATTATAATTTATAGCCAAATATAAGTAAAAGTTCAATTTAACTAAAAATAAGGTACTTTTAAGTTAACACAATTATAAAATGCCTGATACTTGGCATATCTAGGAAACAACCAAACATGTCATATATGGAGTGATTTTTCAAAGGTTTGATCCACAAGTGTGAAGAAACCACAAATAGACTATATACAATGTTCTATACAACCAAATGGTTTCTGTGCTACCTTTGTTTAAAGAATTTAAGTATTACCATCATGCAGTGGTGACTTACTCATGTTACTTTACCTCACAAAAGATATTATCTTAATTTAAATTGTAAATTCTGCTTGTGTGTTTCATGTATTTCCCAAGATAAAACTACAGTGCCTACATTGATTTTGTATACTGAAAATCATCAACAAATAGAATAATCAATTAACTAAAATATTGGTACATTTTATTTTTTGTTTGTTTGTTTGTTTAATGATTTCGAGACTAGATGACAATGTGTTAAGTAGTTTTATGGCAGAGTAGAGAGGACCTTTTGAGAAATTTGATGTATTATGAAATGTTAAGTACAATTTATCATTGCTCAGGATTTTGTATTTGTCCTCTAAAATTTGCATAAGCAAAGAATACAATTTCATAAATGTATAGAAACTTGTACAGGATATAATCTGTTTAAGAAGTTTTGTGCATGAGGTTCTAGCGTTACTGTTAGCCATAATTCTTATCATCATACTTTTTGTAATCTGAAAAATTTTTAAGTCATTGGTGGAGTTACCACAAAAAAAAAACACCACAAATAAGACTTTACATAATCATGGTAAAAAAACTTTCATAAACTGAATACCAATACATTTTGCCAGTACTGTTTTTATGGCAAAAATCATTTTGCTAATGTAGATGTTCATCAATGTGTATTCCTAAAAGTTTTCTCACATCTGCCTGGATTTGATTTCATTATTTACTGTCTGTTAGGGTACGCAGGATTTATGAGCTTGAGTTTAGTTTTGGTGCTGTTCAAGGTTAGTTTGTTTCAGTTAAACCGGTTCATAATAACCATAATAATTACTCTTTTTTGTGCATCAATATCTAGGAAGTGATATTCAAAGGAGTATGGACTCAACCCCATCAGTAGACTCCATTGGGTCCTGTACACGTAAAAATTATTTTAAAGGGTTAAATTGAAATGGTACTAGCAAAAATAACGTCACTTGTAGGCCTACAACGAAAGTCACACCATAATATAAATAAAAGGAACAAAGAAAATGTGTAAAAAAAAATTTATATACAAAAAAAACAGCAGTACTGGCCACAATTTACACATTGAAAGATTCATCTAGCGAGTAAAAGGAACATGAAATAAGGAATGTTCATACGCTTGCCTTGAATTTTTCGAAATCTGATTTACTGAGTTGTTTAATTCTACATGGTAATCTATTGAAGAACCATAATTCCACAGAATTGCATTACATTTGTTATAATACCAAGTAGTAATTGTTGATGAATTCAAATTGTTACATAAACACTGAGATAAAATTTTACCAATACCTACAATCAACACAGCCTCAGTGAAAATAAACACACAAACACTTCAAACAATACAAGAATGTATTGAAAATAATAATGCATTAATCACAATAATTATTTATCATATTTCATATTGGAATTTCAGCCCACTAAAAGGAAAGAAGCAGCATTTTAATTTAATTATTTAAATAATGAAACACAACATTGGACCATCTTAAGATGCAAAGAGTACACAAATATGGGTTGTTGCGATGGCGCTTAGCATATAGGTGAGGGGTGGAGAGGAAGGAGACAGAAAGGTCTCACAGCTATAGACATGTGTCACCATTGCTATTTGGAAGCCTTCTATAGTGTCAGTTCGTTGCTACATAGAAACCTCTCCTTCCATTTAAGCATTTACGTGTAAATATACATGTACTCGCACACTTTAGTATTCAATACATACAGAGTTATTATGCTGTTTTAATTTCACAGTCAGCCAATTTGCGTGTATACTTGGCACCAACGTTCATTAACTTCTGTGATAGCAATCGGTGTTGATATTTACCATGACTTCACTTGTAAATTAACAGTTTGTCAGTTTTGATGTAACTGTTTACACTTGCGCTAAATCTACACACTCCATCATTATTATTTTTTAATTTAATTATTTATACACGCACTAAACTCAGCACTGCGGTCGGTTTACAATTTGAAGTGTACAATTAATTACAGACACCTCGACTATAAAAAATTGTCAGTGTAAAAGCAATAGCCTAAAAAAAATTAAGCAGTACATAAATTACTACATATTTAAATAAACATTATACATAAAAAATTAGACTAGTTTGTAAAGACACTTAAAAAAAAAAAGGAAGGGTGTCTGATGTTTGCAAACTGTATTATGATAACACTAATTCTACAAACAAAAAATACCGCCAAAAAAAAAAACAACTTGATACATTAATGATTACATGATAAGATATAAGATTAAACATAAAACATTAGCTGGTTTCTGACAGATGATTTAAAAAAGAATGACTCATGTTGCAAATTAAGTATGAAACACTAATACTATAAAAGCAAGTACAATTAATAAGAAATAATAAAAGCTATGTCGCTGTTTTAAATATTGACAAATTTTTTTTTTTTTATAATTTCTGTCTTGATATAACCACTTTTTGGTTTTTTTTTACTGTCTTTTTTTTTTTTTGCTTGTCAGCAAAATTTATTTATTGTTTTATCTTTTGAAAACTGCAATAGATTTTGTTAATTTAAGGTTTGGAGGAAGGTCGTTCCAGACACAACTGGCTATGTAATTGAATGATCGCTTAAATGTTGCGCTGGTGTGACGTGGTATTTGGGAGTTAGTTTTATGTCTAGTATTATAGTTATGAAGAGAATTTAGCTTTATTAGTTTAAATGATAAGAACTGCAGAATATTATTCAGAATTACTGATTTAGGTTGTGTGGCAAAGTTATAGAATTTCCTGTTTTCCATGTTCAGCCAACCAGTTTCTGCTGATGACTCTGGCGATGTGGTTACTTCTTCTTAGATTATAAATGTACCTTACACAGGCGTTTTGTAGTTTTTGTACCCTGTATTGCAACGAGTTATCTGAATTGCAGAACAGCCCCGAGCGGTAGTTGAAAGGGGATAAAACAAGGCTATCACAAAGCTTAAGTTTTGAGTGAGGCGGTAGAATATGTTTGAATTTATGGAGGTGTTAGAGTTTGCAGTAGCCATGTTGAAGGACAGACGAGATGTGTTTGTTCCACGAGCGATTTGAATAGAAAATAACTCCAAGATTACAGTATTTTTCAAAGAAAAAGTGGTGCAGTCGAAACACATCACACATTACGAGACCACTCATCGGTTATTGCTGTTCAAAGGAAAAGTGCCGTAGATCTTTCCATTTACAGACGCAAATTCACGTATCCTCTAGTAACAACCAAAACTTAATACATAGATTTTTGCTGACTGGCCGTTACTGTAAATAAAAATTGGTATTGTTTGTCTGGAACAGTCTTCTTTTCTGGCATCACATATACACTTTCTCTTTTGAATCATCCACTGTAGTCATAGGCTAAAAAAATCTGACAATCTGGTGGCATGTAAGCTAGGCTTGAGATATCTGTATATACTAGATGTCACTGTGATTTTTTTTTATTGTTTGTTTCGTTTTTATAGCGTAAGTTAACAGGGCACTTAGCTGGCTTGCAAGTTAATGGGACCTAAATTTATAGTGTTTTAATTTCTGCGTCAGAATTATACAAGAAGCATTGTAGGCCTAACCAAAAAGCAACAAAAAGGTACGTAATCTACACAATAGTCAGAACTGGTGAACAAATAACCCAGAAACTTAATATACAATGGTTTTCATAAATTAATAAGTTACATCACTTCATTCTGCAGAAAACTAGTTTGCTCCAATAGACAAACCCATCGTCTGTACAGTAAATTATACACAATACAGTAATTACATTGCTTGCACATCGCATTCAGAAGTTATTCTAAGGAAACATTAAATGAGAAGTCACCTTCCTCATTCACATATATATTTTGTATTGTATTTTGCACTACTTGTGCATTGTTCTAGAGCTCGACCACCTTTGTTTATCACTAAGCAGGAATATTGACTTTGGAGGATTGATGGATCCCAAGACATCCTCCCAACTGTACACATAAGTGTCAACAGGTTTAGGCTACTTCCAAGACTTTGCAGATCTTTGCATTGAAGATATAACAAATGAATCTGAATGACAACTCTCTATTTTACCAGAAAAAAGTTAATCTTCTTACCTGAAAATGACGAATGTGCTTTTTCTCTCTTGACAAGTTGCCACTTTTGTCCAGTACCACACATTTCGTCCTCACTTTCTTCTACGCAACTTGAAGAATCGTAAAGCTTGTAATGTGGCACGCGCACAGTTATAGCCGGCTTTAAGTTGCCACTCGGCTATAACTTACCACTCGACTAGCTCAAGACGGAGTAACACGAGACTCTTTTAAATGGACTCCAATTAAATATGAAATAAAGTCAAGTTCCGGTGTATTTGTTCCATACTTTTTATTTACCAGTTAAGTGACACAGTTAATATACGAAGTTCAGAGTACGAACAGGTTTCAGATAACCAGACAAGTGCAGAACAGTTGTTTATGAATTATTCCTGTTATAAAAACTTGCCTGAAGAAACTTAAATGCAGCGACCTCCCACATCGGCGGAGAAATAATCTAGCAAGTTCAAGTTTGCCGGTGTGGGGGTTAGCGTCACGCCCGATGCGGCCTAGGCGAGCAATGGATGACAACTGCTTCAGACGACTGACTTGAATCAACTGACTTCAATGGCGACAGGCACACGTGTACTTGTGCTACCTATCACCCCCCTCTCCCTAGATAAGGGCCTGGTGTGGGCTGCCAAGCACGCTCTCCACACGTTATTGAAACTGCGTCGTACAAAACTTGTCGACGCAGTCTGAAAAAAGCTAATCTAATGCTGATGCTGTAATGACACAATATTCTTAATTTTCAGGACACGTGTTTAAATTTCTTTCGTTTCTCTTAAGCTTTGCGAAGGTTCATAATATTTTTATCGGGTTTCAAGTTTAAAGCCGTGGTGGCTCGTTTCCCGCGATAGTTTGTTATCTGGCATACGGGTGCCGTTTTACTTTTATCGGGCGGACGTCTGCTGTTTACGTTTTATCAGGAGTCTGGTTACGTTTCGTTTCGAAAGTTGGAGTTTTGTTAAGCGTCAGCATTAATTAGATACTTTCAGGCGACGTCGACAAGTTTTAGTTCCTCCGGCGCAGTTTTAGTGTATACAGCAAAATTTAGTTAACGTGTCAGTTACGATAACGTGTTGAGAGCGGGACACAGCGCAGTTTTGGATGACGCTGCTGGCAGATGCCAGATACCGTGCCCTTATCTTAGGAGAAGGGAGCAATAGGCCTGCCTAATATATACTAGTGGTGTCTATCGCCTAAGAGAGAAAAAAGTAACCAACCGTCGGAGAAGACGCATCGGGCGTGAAGAATTTCACCCACACCGGCAAGCACCCGTGACCGTAAAATCTTTTTTTCTTATTTCTTTTCGGTTTAACTTAACCTAAATTCTATCAACTTATTTCCGCCGGTGTGGGGGAGGGGGGGGGGTCGTTAGGGTGCCAGGAGGGAACGAACATCCCTCCTGCCTTCGTAACTTAGTCTTGCGATGCAAGTTTTGAGACATTAATAATCTGTAAACGACTGTGGCGCTGGTCTGTACTTGTATATTTATCTCTGAACGGTTCGTACTCTGCATACTGGAACTTCGTCAGTGAACTGCGTCATTCAAATGATAAATAAAATATAGAACAAAATACGCTGGACCTTATTTCTTAATCAATCGGTATCAATTGTACTGAGTCTCGTGTTCCACCTTTGAGCAAGCCGTGGCAACGTAACATTTGGCAGTGTAAACTGCCCAAACATTACAACGCTTAACAAAAACCTCCAACTTTCCAAACGGCAAACATATGCCCGTTAAACAAACTATCACGGTAAAACGAACAACCACGGCTTTAATTTCAAACCCGATAAAAATATTACGAAGCTTAGCAAAACGAAAGAAAATGAAACGAGTGTCCCGAAAATTAATAATACTGCGTCATTACAAGCTCAATACTCTCACATTCTGATTCGGATTCTGAAGATGGTACAACCATGCAACGTTTCTTTCTCTGCCCATTTGTTATTTTTTTTTCTTTTAATGTTGTTCCCTTGGCATTTCCTTTTGAAGTAACTGATTCAGTAAGATCTGCCTTATTGATGTCATGAGCATCATTGCGGTTATTTTGCACCACTTCCATATCGGCACAAAGTATCCCCCCATTGTAACCAAAACGTTGCTATGCATGTGTTCTATCTCTGAATGTTAATTTTTGGGGGAATTTAATGTAGCAACTAATATAATTCTTGGAACTTAATGAAATAAGGAAGCAAATAGTACAAGCCTTACCTGTTTATTACTTGCGGAAGTTAAAGATGCATATAAAAGTT
Source organism: Clitarchus hookeri (assembly GCA_002778355.1). Classification (NCBI taxonomy): domain Eukaryota; kingdom Metazoa; phylum Arthropoda; class Insecta; order Phasmatodea; family Phasmatidae; genus Clitarchus; species Clitarchus hookeri. The sequence goes on from NQII01007402.1 coordinate 32,265, forward strand.
ACAACAACAAAATTTCACACATTTTTAGACCAAATGTTCACAAGCGCATCACTCAACAACCAGATACTGCGAGACAGTCCAACAGGCTTCTAATGAAGTATTGGTATATTACCTGTTGAGCAAACCTTAAACTACAAACAAGTATTTAATATTTCACACAATAGAGGTCAGCACACGTCATTTGGCAAGTGGTGCAAAGTATCGCCTGTAGGCGCAAAGTAACCCCACCGTACTGTATATGATCTGTTTCAAACACCAATGTACGAACTTAATCTATCAGAACCAAATTTAAATTTGAAAAGCACAAACTCTAAAATTCAGTAGTGATAACTATGCATTACAAGTACATAGATAGTTACTTTGCACGTCAAGATTGTCCTGACACTTAGACCATGTTTTATAAAGAGATTTCAATCAAAAACAGGAACAATTATCTTGTTATTAAGGTGTACCTGGACACACTCGGTACACCCCATGCGCACGCCTACGATTGTTGCCACGGAAACGTGTCTACAGGAAAAAATTCTCTGAAAGAGATACATATGCTGAGAAACCATAACTCTATACCACTTAAATATCCCATTTTCGGTAATGTGCTTGCCCAATTGGTACGGATTTGAAGATTTGGAAAATCCATTTTACGACGAGCAAGATTTATTTTGAAAGAATGGCGCAGATATCTTATCTGCACCATTCTTTCAATATAATTACAGTTTGTTACAGACTACCAGGAGGTCTACGAGACAGTAAAAAAACTGCATGAAAACACATAAGAGACTGCGCTACATGGTGTGGGGTGAAACTGGAGCTGCAACCTACAACAAATATCTGACTCTCAAGATTAGGTATGCAGGAAAGTGAAATCAAGCTTGTAGGTCATTGAACCCGCAAAATTTTCTCAGCGCTATCAACTGAAAACAACTGATTTCGTAATTTCATCTGGTAATACTAACGTGCATATATGTTTTAGAGTTGTACACAGTGCCTTTTGACAGAAGATAAAGAGACATTGATGTGTTGGTCATAAATGGTTGCAATTATTCACTTGTGCAAAAAGAAATAAAAAGTATTCACCACCTGAGCAATTTAGTACACTTGAGACAGCTGCAAGGAAATTGTCATATTAACCAGAACATAAGAGTTTGTTGCGAAAAGAAACAGGAAGAGAATCTACTATAGAAACTTGTCTTGGAAATATTGCCATTGCCGCAGAAAACGATAAAACACTATTCAATGTTAATTCAATAACTTAATATACTGATGAAATAATTTCAGTGATGACTGATTGTTGAAGTTATCAACAGCATTTGATAAGGTGGGTGTGGCTTCAGTATTGAATTTTTTTTAATTGGTGTTTGAGGTTTTAAAACATTTTTGAGGAAGAATAAAAAAAATATATATTGTAATCATTAGTAATTTTTTCCATTAGTTGGAACCCTTGCATTATTTTGTGGTGTGGACAAGTCCCGATTGACTCCAGTCTATGTATTGAAAAGTTTCGTAGCATGCGTCGCGCCCATGGTTGAGAGCGCGACAGAGCCAAGAGGAGCTTCGTGCAGCTCGGGGTTGAGACGCTGCAACCTTGCAGATTACCGCGGCAACACAGCCCTTCTGTCAGCTGTTGTCCAGGTTGCATTGAGCCAGCGGATTTCACCCCCCCCNCCTTGCAGCTCTCTTGCACCACCAAAAATTTGGAATGAAATGAAGCACGGATAATTGTTTAGCACTGAAATGCGCTTTGACACACAGAACATCTGGTTACATCACATCTATGAGTTCGGCTGGGTTTTACAACAGTCTACAAGACATTAGAACCTTTCTTAGAATGGACTCCAAGCTACTTGTCAATGTCTGTCTGTGGTTGGATGCAGAGCATTGTTGGTTCGTCCTACTCGCAGATGTCAGCACTGTTTCCAACGGTTTTTGGAAAATGTAATTTTGTATTGTTTAAAAAAATTTAACATTTTATTTCTTCCTGAACAAAAATTTTTTGTTGGCTTGCATAAATGCAGTTATAAAGTCTTTTAAAATCTGGAAAATAAATAATTTTGTTAGTAATGCCACTAAATTAAAACAAAGATTTATTGGAATATTTAAAAAAATCTCATAATAATTTTGAGTAGTAAGAAACTGTATCGAAGCATGTGATTACATTGTATAATGATCATGCGACAAAGTAATTCAATCTTTACTTCAGATGATTCAGATATATTGATAGCCTCATTTGTAGAACATGGTTGAGGAATTCTGTTCAGTTCTTTATCAGCCCTGTAAAAGAATTAATTTATCAGTTTCGTATACATTCTAAATCAACCCGCAAGCAGTTTTGTATGAATCTCTCTGAACCATGTCTTGAGAGCAATCAGTAACCCACCGAATGAAGTGTTCAAATAAGGAAACAATTAATATATACTTATTATTTGTAGTGTACTTTACCAGTGAATAACAATAATAAAAAACCAATCTGTCTGTCCATTATAAAGTATTACTGAATATTTGTTTATATTTTTCTCAGAAATGCAGTATTATACAGAAAAAAAAAATTAACAACAAAAAAATATTTTATGAGGACTAGACAATGTTTTTAATTTCTAAATGCTGTTTCGTTCATGTTATTGCTGGCCTTTACACTTAAATAATTATTTTTTTAATTTTGTGATTTAATAGAATTAAAATAATGTCGCAAACAGCTTAACAAATTCGAGTGATCTTTCAAAATTAATAATTATTAATGGCAGATACTTTATTCGCTGTTGGCATTGTGAAGTAACTACCCATAAAGTATGATTACATAAAATTCATCTAGCATTCAAAGTCAACAAAGTCCTCCACGAAAAGTCAAAAGTGTTGTCCATTCATAAAGTCCCCAAATTTACACGTATTTTTTATTATTTTTCTGAAATTAGTACAACAGCAGCGCCAGTTCGCTGGCCACCTCACTGTGGTCTATGTCTGTCGCTAGATGGCGGACCACATGCACCTGTTACTTGCTGCATACAATATGATGGGATGATAGTTCAGAGGTTTATAAACCAAATATATCTATGAACTAGACAGATGTGGCTTGATACTCAACAAGTTATTAATAATTTAACAATCAAACCTTTCATTTTATAACAAGTACCAAAAGCTGTTTATTTTCGGCCCAAAAATGTCACAAAAAAAAATTATTTTTTGGGAATGGCTAATTCTCTGACAGTGAAAACTTGTCGTTTTGCTAACTAGCTCATGTACAAATAAATGCAAAATATTCACATATAAAGAATATATCCTACTTTAATTTTCTAAAGTATAATATCAAAATGATTAAATGCCAATATATGTAATAAATATAATGTATTATGTTTTGTAAGAGTTTGCTCCTGTCTTGTAATGGGTGCTCATCACACAGCATAACTTACTAAATTTAACAGGAATTTTTTTTCCACTTGACCAATCTATACTTGTCACTGTCTTTTTTTTTCTCACTAGGAACCCTGGTGAACAATAATCAGAAGTACAAGGCACAATTACACCTGTCTCTAACAATTTATGAATAATTTCTCTAAAACCCTACAATGTGGGTGGTGGACAATTGAAATGACGATCCCGCACAGGAATATCAACCATCAAGAAAAACTCATAGGATAACACATCACATTTATCAATCTTAGGGGGTAATTATGTCTTTAAATTCTTCTCACAAACTCTGCAAACGTTCCATTTAATCCACTGGGAATAACTCATCACCACCTTGAAGCGAACAAAACACACGTCTGGGGAAGGTTCAACATGCAATCCTATCTTTATGTTCGGGGAAAAGCTAAATAACAAGGTGTGATCGTTGAAATTTACGGCTGCCCCTAGCATGTCCCACAAATTCCAATCCTAACACGATATCCAACTTTTAATAAAGACAGATCCCACAAAAGAAATGCCCACAAATAACTCCTAAACTTAAAGTGTACACAGGCTACTTGAGTACTTTTCAAAACTTTTCAGTTCTCGATACACATGTTTCCTCAAGGAAATCACCTGTGAATTCAACACAATTTTACTGGCTAAGTGATTTTTTATAAAGGCTAAACTCGTGACGCAGTGTGTAGCTCCAGCATCCACCAATGCGGAAAACCATTTTCTGCCAAATACAATATTTACCACACAAAATTTCAAATCTTGCAAAATTTTTTTTTAAAAACATGACTGAATATACCACGTCTCTTCCCAGTCAAATGCTGTTTCCTGATTTCTTACAGTTGGCACGTACATGCCCCCATTCCCCACAACAAAAACATTTATGCTCTGCATAAACCTTCAACTTCTCCTTACAATCACTACTAATGTGATTCATGTGGCACAATTACTGCACCGACATATTTAACCAAATTTTTTACTTCCACCAAAACTTTACCACCCGTAGTGGCCCTAAACACTTAACTATACCTACTGACGGTGGAAAGACTGAGCGATATTCCCTCGCTGCAACCAAACGACCTTCAACTTCCACAGCAAGGTTGCGTAATTCACATATGTTTACTGGCGTTGGTGCCAACGTACAAAGAGCCCGTACATGAGGAGCAAGATTATCCAACACTATAGTTACTATCTCTCAAACTGATAGTCGGAGACACAAGGCTCTATGATTCATGAGTAGTGATTTAACGAACTCATACAAAGGCTCACCCGGGTTCTGAAATCTATATGCGTAATCCCTTTCATAATGTTTAATGCGAGGAGGGAAAAGTGAAGCAAGAATCCTGTGTCTGAACTCCTGAAATGTGCCTCCCTTTTCAGAATTAATTTCTTCAGTTGCCAATTGCAAAACATAACCTTCACACTTGATTGATAATGCTCTTAATAGAGTGTTTTCTGAACTACCACTACCATTTCCACGGCCACAAAAAATCCAAAACACTACTGGGGTCCACTGTGGAAAGGGGTAACACATTTTGAAGAGCCTGAAAGGATAATTTATCTAATACTGGAGGTGTTGCAGTGACACAGAGGCCGAAGACTGAGTGGAATGCACCATTGAACCCCCTCGCTGACACCAAAGTTCCACTACACAGCGATGCAGCTTAGCTACTGTCATCTCCGTTTGATTTTATATCTAGAGTCTTGCAAAAAGTTGAGCAGTTCTTTACATAGTTGGTAAACGAAAGCCACTTCTGCCATCCCAAAACGTAATCTTCAGAGTACAAAGGGGTAAGAATTTGTACATTATAAATGGCAACCCAAAAATAATACTGAACAACTTGCAGTACTGAATATTATTTAAAACATGAACATTTAAAGGTAGGGGCGACCAAATGGCTCAAACAAAAGCCCTCGCCTAAAAAAATACAAAAACACACATTAAAAAAGGGCGACCATAAATGGCCCGAACAAAAGCTCTCATATGTAATAAATTAAAACAATTTTATGCATCAAGCTTGAAAAGGGTTATGATACCAAAATTACAATATGTGAACCAACTTCACGATCGGAAGCACTTTGACAATAGAAAATATTTAAAACAATTAAAATTCCGCAACATAAACACAATTAAAATAAAAAAACTTGGCCATGAGTGTTGTGTTGGAAATCATTATAATTACTCCCATCCCACACTCAGAAACTACCTTAAGAAAAAAATGAGGTGGCATTACAAAACACCCTTAAAACTCAAACACTCGTGAAACATTTCCGCAACTGCCGTGAAGCAGCTTAGGTTGCTCCCCCTGCGATTTTGACTGACATACCGAAACAGAATTTTGAAGAGACACTGCACATCAGCACGCAGGCAAACATCAACTATGTCATCCAAATACAAAAAAAAAATGTGGTAAAACAGCAAAATCACGTGACACGACGACTCATGACTCACCAGCGTTTGACTATGCCCCAGCAGATACTGCAGTTGAGGAGAAGAAGAAATGCCGGCACAGCAGACAAACTGCTCTATCCAAACTCTAAACTGAGCAGGGAAAAGGAAAACTAACTATGTTCATGCGTAGGGAGAGGAGGATCCAAAAAACTTAAGGCAAAGAAAGGAAGCAGGTGAAGGAAGCAGAGCACGCGCACAAGTGCACCAGAGACTCATGTTGCATACGGTTAACAAATACATTATCATCCTTCATAACATCGCAACCAAAAGAACCTATATTCCTAAAAACAGGTCTTGAAATATATCTCTTCTTAAAGTAACGTGCTCGCCTCGTGGCGATGTGAAAACTAATTGAATTTCACAACAGTTAAAAAACGCACTGCTCTCGAACAAAGCTTTCGTACTACTAACTACATTCCGCGGCAGCGCTCAGTAAGACTAGGCGCTTGCCGCAACGGAAGCTCAAGGAAAACACATAATAGCAATGTTAAATAATCAGCGGACAGGTGTTAATTTCTTGAGTCAGATAGATTCGAGAGACATTATATGCTGGAAGACTTTTGCTATTAATGAACTTGTTTCAACTTCTAATTCTGTTATTAGTATTGCTCAGTCTCCTGTATTGTATTCTAGACGTCTTAAAACGCCAGCAGCACAGTAAATAAAACTGTAATCCAATAAACACAGCGTAAGTAGACCATTAACAATCAATACAATTGGTTCCAAATGTAATCTGAACTAGAAATTCAAAAACAAAGCCAAATTGAAGTCACACCAGCACTCTCATAAAACATATCCAAAAGTTAAACACTGCCAACAAACTAGCGAAGACGAACAATGACATGCATGCCAAGGTCACAACGTGAAAGAAGGATGCTGTTACAGAGAAAAGGGGGGAAGTGTAAATAGTACTATTATTGGCTCCTTCTGTTACTATGTGCACAGGATTGGAGAGAAGGAATTCAAAAGAATGAGAATGAGGTACCTGTTTCTGATGTTATACAACACATAAGGACTACCATGCAAGGAGCAGGGGCACAGTTTTCAACATGATCTCTCTATTTTCTTTTTCATATTGTGGCATGCTGATTAATGACAGCGACATTGCAAGCCCTATATTTTAACACTGTAGGCTAGCAAACATATTTTTAATTGATTTCCCTTTGTTATTTTGTTTGTTTTTTTCTGTAATTTTTTTATTTTTAATAAATTTTCAGATTTTTTTGAGGGATCCTTGGAATTACATTGTGAAATCACTGTATTCATAAAATCTGAGTTTGTAAAATTGGGGTTCTACTGTATTAATCTATTAAATATTTCTAACCACTTTCTATGTGAATTTTACCCACACCTGGAAGAGTTCAGTAAATAACATTTGTACCCTGTGTAAAATTGCAAACAAGTTCATCCTCAAAACAGTTTTTGTAAAATTTTACATAAGAATAGCTAATAAATTTAAAATTTATCCACAACTATTGCAGTAAGAGAGTGAAGATAAAACTTTTTTTTAACAAAAACATAGAAATATTTTTGACATTTTATTTTCATATTTCCTGCAAGGAAAAAATCCAAAAACTTCATTATAAATTTACCTTGTAAGCGTAAGAACGACCATTTAATACCTTTTAGCAGTCAAAATATTTTAACTAATCCAAGTAAAGTACTCAAAACAATGATAAACTGGTATCTACAGAAAATTCTGTATCGTAGTGATCATCTAAGATTTGAGTGTGTCAGCCAGAACTTAAAAAAATGAATAATTAAACCCTTAACCCAGGAGGAGAATGCTACTTATATGGTGATGAATGACATGATGCTAACTACCCAGAGTTCCTCTAATACCATTCACCCAAAATTCAGAACTTCAGAAAAATACGTCTACTTTCAATCACAATTATCAATGAAAAAAATAACTGTGTTCTAGCATACCACTACACTCACGACCCAGGCCCTGCAGTAACACTCCTCACCTGTGGTAACCACTTCCTTACTCCTCAGCTCTTCTACATCCTGCTTTCACACCTTTTCCAAGAGGAAGTGAGGACTTCAGGAATGAAGAAAACTCAAACCCCAGCATTACATTTCCAGTTGGATGGAATGGTCGCAAGGCTTGACCGTACCCTGGAACAGTATCTGGTGATCTTCATGGAAGAAAATCAAAAGAATTGGGACTCCAAGGTACCCATATATCTCCTGGCATATCGTTCAGCAGTCCATGAATCAACAAGTGTAACACATTCAAGGATGCTGTTTTGGAGAGAGCTCCGCCTCCTTGGTGACTTGCTGTTCGGATGTCCAGTAGAAGAAGAAGTAACCACCCCAGAATATGCCAGTAAAATACTTCAGAGGTCAGTTGACATCCATGAGTTTGCCTGGTGGCAAACTCATGACCGGAGAATGCCTGAAAAGGTTTTTCATGAAGGACAACTGGTGTGGCTGTACAAACCCCAAGGGCGGTAGGGATACTGCCCAAAGTTACAAAAATGTTGGGAAAGCCTGTACGGGATCCTGAAGTAGATCAATAATGTAGTCTACTGGATTTGTCGGCTATGGTACAGGCGCTATAAATACCTGTGCAGCCGGAGGGTCAAGAGTCTGTGATAGCCATTTGACGAAGTCCGGTGAAGAGTGATTTGATGGTGTGAAAGACTGCGGTGGACAAGTGTGTGAACAGCTGTTATTAGCAAGAGGTCGAGAGTGCTGTGGAGGGTGAGTTACCCAACAAGTAGTGTGTGGATGTGTATGGGAACGCTCAGTATGCTCTAGAACGTTCCCATCAGGAACGACCTGTAATATCTGAATTGAAATAAGATGGGACTGAATTGATGTGTGATACAGACTTGATTATAAATACTGGAACTATCAAATAGCAAATATATCACTATAATAGTAATTCAGTGCGTGTTAGAAAACTGTTTATAACGGGTTTGATTGTGTTGATGGACAAGTTGAAATGAGGCAGGACCTAGTATTTAAAACTGCCTTCAATAGAGCACGCTAGTGGTACTGTGGGATGCGCAGAAGTAAACAACACAGATTATATGCTGTACTACAGTGACGTTGGAACAGTTGAAAGTTTATTTGCGCATAAAAACAACAAATAATCTGCAAAAGTTTAACATGTCTTTACTTATTTTATAAATGCAGAGGGGATGAGATTTTACGAAGAAGGTTACAGTTTGCGTAATGATGTATCAAGACACTTGTGAATGACAAAAAGTATAATGGATTATTTGTGAAAGATTTTTCTATAGCGGAATTGTAAAGCTTGGCTCTCCAGTCTTCTGTGCTCAAGCAAATAACTGGATTTAAAGTTTTGTAATTGAGTGCTTTCACAACTTACATTAAGTTTAATGATTTTGTTTGATTCCTTTTGTTAGTATTTATTTTTCAGTTCTTCGCCTATTTGTAAAACATATAACAGTGGGAGTTTTTTTTAATTCTCTGTTTAGGTTTCAGTTCTTCATTTGTTTGTAAAAAACACAAACAATTTAAACAGACCTCTGTGTGTGATTTCATTTTTATGATGTAAAACTCAGTTACTGTGAAAAGACAGCAAATGGGATGTATTTTGTAACCTAAATGAGTTTACTTTTAAATATAGCCTAATTACTTAACAATATTTATAACTGAAAATTGAATTTGTTTCAGCTGTATTGTATTTAGCTTTACATCACATGGTTACAAGCCATTAAAATACAGATTTCTGTGAGCCAAAATGTTTATTGATGCCGAAATGTAGATTAGAACCGGCATCATCAGTACAAACTTGCCACATGAGCATATTCATAACATCATCGCAAATATGGTTATCGAGAACTATTTGTTTGAGAATAAATTATTTCCATACATAATGTGTTTGTTTCATGCAATATTCAAAAACCACTTTATAGTTACAGCAATTGTATTATGAGGACGAGTGATGTGCTATGCGTAGTGCATTTTGTGTTCAACAATATTCATAGATAGACCTACTTTTGAATTTTTATAATTTACGAGTATGTATCGTTTCTAGTGCGTATCAATTACATTACACATAAAATTCAAAATAAATATATATTTATCGAACATCAGTTAAGCAAGGAAACAAGACTCTTTTTTGTTAAATTATATTTTTTTAATGCTATACACCTACCACTCTCTAGTAAACAAAATATTGTCGCTTCTTCACAATATTTTATAGAAACCAGTTTTTGTTGGCTAACTTTACAGTTGTGTCTGTGAAGACTTACAGTTAAATAAGTGTTGTATTATGCGCGGGTGTGTCACAAAAATGCACTTATTATAATTTTTTTTGGCAAAACTCACAGTGACACTGTTTAGCATGAATTTACAAGGTTACTAAATAAGCTAAATTTTGTTTTGCATAATTTAAGGTTATGTCACCCTTTATTTCTAGGATTTAGCTAGAATTTTTGTATGTTTATTGATTTGGTTGCCAAGGCAATGTTTTTATGCATTTAATCTGTAGAAGTGCTTAGCACAATAGATCAGTTTTTCTCTTTGGAGGTTAATTTAGGCCTAGTTTAACGGGCAAACGTTTCAGCTGTAACACTTTTTTAAAGGTGAATCTTCTGCTATTCTGTTGACGACCTAAATCAAGCATATGTTCTTATGTCCTTGTAAATGTTGACTATAGTTAAAGGTATAGAATTTTACTTTCATTCGACATCCCTTGAAGGGTACTCCAATTGCCCTGTGACAAATTTAAATTAAGTTACATGTTAAATACCAATACTATTACATTTCAGTTAGATATAAAATCATGAAAAAAAAATAGTAAACATACTGAACTGTAATATTATTATATTACAACAGATAATACTATTGTCCATTTACCATGGCGAGATGCAACATCAAACCCTTCTATCAGACAATAAATTAACAAAGACACAAATTCTCTCCAACAGGTAAGTAAAAATAGATTTACCTTTTCCTGATGTAAAAGTATGATGTTTCAGAACATACAAGAAAACAACACAGCTTTTCAATAGGATTTACAATTTCAATTCTACACAGATCACACAGATACCCTTCATTCAAATGAAAGTTTTATTACTGTGATAAGAATTTCAACACATTTTAGCATCAGACACGTATGAACGTTTGTAGTTACCGGAAATTATTCAATCCAAAATTAGATTTCTTACTGATAGTGAATGTGATTCATATATGAAAATTTATCAATGGCATTAATAAATTAATCTCTCTCTAAATTAATATGTTTCAAGAACAGCATTACGTGAATTTTAATTTTGTTCAGATTAAGGCGATTTCTTGATGAGAAGATTCAGTGAAAAAAATTAATATTAAATTGAAATAAGTTCATAAAATAAATGCTTGTCCAACCAGCTTGATTTTAGAGCAAAATTCAATTCTCAGGACCTCTGGGCAGATAATTATCCAAAATGAAATATTTAAAAAGTTTCTCTTCCCTTTAAGCAATTACTGTGATTATTTGAACAGTTAGAAATTAAGTGGACCTCTGGATCATATTATTCAGTATGGTATTACTCTTCAGAACATACTGCAGCAATGGAGTCTCAAGCGTTCCCTCGGACATCTACTTGGTAACTTGAAATCCACTAAAAAAAATTAAAACTGGCATTTTTTGGGCCTCTTCCTTTGCCTGTGCACATTTGTTGCACTGACAATGGCTCTCCATCGTCCCCGCCCTTATGATAGGCAGTGTAACAAAGATTTTAAACTAAATTGCAAGAGTTAGTCCTATATGACCTAACCACTACCAAGTCTAGAAAGAGAGAGAGAGAGAGAGAGAGAGAGTCCCTGGGCTTATGAAAGTGTAACCCTATCTTGCTTAACAAAACAAGGTATAAATAGCTTCCTGATAAAGAAATCTTATCTATGAAGAAAGTTAACACATGTGACCTCTTAGGAATTCAGCTTATAGCATACAATGATATGGTTTGACAAGGAGAAATCACACAAATTAAGAAACAGTAATTATATAAATCTGTGACATTTAAAACATTCAATAAATTAAAATTTCAGGAAAATTATAAAAGATAATTAAAATTGAACCAGTATTTTGAATGTAAACAAACAAGAGAAATATTAAACTGACAGATGTAAACATTGAAATAAAATCGTAATATTTACCAATAGACGTGTCATCATGAAATGTAAAAAAATGGCAACCCTTATCTCCTTAGACAGCGGTAGTTTTCTCGGGGCCATCCGGCACCAAGGCACTGCTGGACTCTGTCTTCTTAGAGATCACGCTGGGCAGCATGGGTGGTCTTCGAGGAGAAAGTCCAATGGGTTTCTCCATGAGATTTGCGGCCACGTCCGGTGGTTGGTCGTCATCTCGTGAAGTCGGTCAGGGTGTAGGGGAGAGCCCGCAAGGACGCACCTTCCCTAAGTGGTTTGTAGGTTCTGGACGGGGTGGTTCCCTTGGTAGGTTTCATGGCGGCATCTTCGGAGGTCCTGGGGTCGATCTCAAGGGCTCAACTTGAAGGCAGCTCCCGGCTTGGGTGAGGTGTGGCTTCCCCCCTCACTTAAGGGCAACTGACGTGTCTGGCTTCTCTTGGTTTCCTTGGTAGGGGTGATTACTTGATATGCGCGTCTAGTATAATGGGTAGTTAAGGCTCGTCCATTGTTTCTTTGGGTGTCCCGGGTTGGGAGCATGCCTGTCAACTATGAAGGCAAGCAGACTCGGGGTTCGATTCGCCATTTGGGTGCCATGTCTCTGCACGTGATGGGTTGGAATAGAAAAAAAAAGAATATTGCCTAGTACGAAACCAGCGTCAATTCGCCCCCCACCCCATTCCCTTCACCGTTGCAATGTTAACTCGTCTCATGGAATTTGGGAGCTGAAGTGACGTGGTACTGGTAAAATTTCCTACAAACATTGTGTGAGGTGACACAATTTTTAATTTGCTTCAACTCAGATGCATGAATGCTTAATAAAAGTTTGATTTGCCTTTTTATCTTCTTTGTCACAATTTTTATTTCTGTTTTGTTACTAGTTGGTCTTTTTTTCTCTCCATTAACATATTACGAAAGATAATTTTTTGGTAAAACAGCCTCTATGTGAATTTTCCAAGTGTTAAATTATCATGACCCAATGGTTCAATTCGTACTGGTGTTAATTCAGCTATGAACGCAGTGGCATTGACTCAAGCAGTGCTCTTGTGCTCTAGCATTGACCAAATTTTAATTCATTTTGATGAATATTTTATTCAATCAAAGTTTTAAACATGAAGTATTATTGACTCAAAATTGATGATATTTTCCTTTAACAGTGCAATATTACTTGGTTAGAGCTCATTTTTTTTTTTGCCAGAAATAATTATTTACAAGTTTTTAACCTCGTGTGCATCGCCTCAGTGCTCTACTGCGGCTGAGCAAGACTGATGCTCCTCCAGCCAGTCCCTCGTGCTGGCCGGAGCCGCAAAGAAACACGGGAATCTCGCCCTTATCTGTGCCTCCCCCACGCTCCCTCAGCTTTTGCATGCAGGCAGGAAACTCAAAAGCGCTGCGTGCGGACCTCGTGCTGAAGAATAACGTTCAAACTAAACTCGTCGTCACTCGAAAAGTAGCCATTCAAATATTTTCACCATTTTATTGGGAAATCTGATATTTTCTAACCATGATGCAATCTTAATATTTTCTTTACAAAAAATATTATAACACAAAGAATTGTAAAACAATGACGTGTTGATTATTTTTCTGGACGTGTACAGAAAAAAAGTAGCAAGCGAGAAACTTTTTTTGTTTTTAGATATAGATGGGTGGTATGAAATGAAGAGGAAACCCTCAATTTTATAACCCTCTTAAAGCATTACCACTCGTGACTTCCTTGTCTATAGAACTTCATGAAAATATTTCATCCGTACAGGAGAGCAGCAACTATGAACTTTCTGCTTTCTGTTATCTTCCACTAATATTCTCTAATCTTGCATATGCATACAGTTAAAATAATTATGCTTTTTGTTAGTTAAATGTTTACACCCTAGCATACATTAGTATTAAATCTAAGAATCGTAAGTAAGACAGAGTAATCACATTTCGCTACTGCGATTTACAAATNCCTCTTAAAGCATTACCACTCGTGACTTCCTTGTCTATAGAACTTCATGAAAATATTTCATCCGTACAGGAGAGCGGCAACTATGAACTTTCTGCTTTCTGTTATCTTCCACTAATATTCTCTAATCTTGCATATGCATACAGTTAAAATAATTATGCTTTTTGTTAGTTAAATGTTTACACCGTAGCATACATTAGTATTAAATCTAAGAATCGTAAGTAAGACAGAGTAATCACATTTCGCTACTGCGATTTACAAATNTAGCATACATTAGTATTAAATCTAAGAATCGTAAGTAAGACAGAGTAATCACATTTCGCTACTGCGATTTACAAATTACTTTCGATTTTCAAATCCCACTTGCCTCACCCAATAAAATTCATAATTCACACTGTAGAAAATTAGGGTAAGTAATAGTTTGCCAAAATTTATGTCATTTTACAAGCATTCATACCATACATGCATTTATTTATAATTAATTCATGTGTATAAAAAATATAGTTGACAAAAATGTTTTCTATATTTTAAAAATTTTAATCCTTCGCATGTGTCCATATTGCTACAGCCGAACATGAAGCCTACATCTACATACAGTTCGTTGGTTGTGACAGCTACACAAGTGTTGAGAAGTATGTTCAGAAATCTCAAACCCCAACTGTAACTTATGTTCTGGAATTAAATGTAACTTATGTCTATAATTAGTTGAGCTCTTTTTCAGTATTTGTAGTTTTGTAGTCCTATACAGTATTTACTTATAAGTTATGTGACTACTACACTTTGTAAAAAAAACATTAAATTAAAAATAAATTATCAGGCCCATATAAAATGTTAAAACATTAGGCTTACTTGTAGTGTAATAGTGTAGAGTTAATAACACTAAAAACAGTTTGTTTAATTCAAATAAAATGCAGTATACAAATCCACAAAATTGCATAACTACCAGAAAATTAATTATTCATTGCTCACTGCTGGTAGGTGTATTGAGAAAAGACCAAAAAATGATTGTCCAGGTTACAAAAAAAATTTCTCTATAGCTCTTAGCAATATTTGTGTTCTTAATTCGGATTTGCATTAAAAATTCACTTATTTCCAGCGCATATTAAATAATGATCCTTGATTATCCTGCATATTCTTATGTCTTTCAAAGAAAACAGTGCCAATGAATTTGATTTTATTATAATAATTTAGTAGAGCTAGTACCTTGCAAACTGATTATTTAGGTGCAGATTTTTAAAAAAATTACTTATGCTTAAAAATCCAGCTTTGTATGAGATAATTATTAACACCTCTTAACTAGACTCGAGAAACATCTGAACATCATAACACATGTGAAAAAAAATTACAAATTAATTTCATTATTAAAATACAAAAAAAATTGTGATGTTCTAACTTTAAAGCATAAGCCGACCAAATGTTGTGTACTCTGTAGAGGCTCGTACTATGTACATTTTGAGTTGTTAGATAAAAATAACTTTTGTCGTGGATTTAAGCTGAAACAAAACCAACTTTCATCACCTACCTGAAAAAATTAAGGCCATTTTCTCGGGAACAAAAGGATATATGGCAAAATTAACGTACAATTTTTTAAAAAGTGAGAAGTTGTAAATTGCAGGTAATTAAAATTTTTAAAATATTATTATTAATATTGGGCTCATGTGCTGCCGTTAGGTGATTTAAAATGTGTGGCACAAGTTCTGAAAATTATCATTTCCGCTACATTTTCAATGTGTAAACGAGTTTTGAATTTGGTTGCAGAGCATTAAAATTACTCTTATCAGTGCTGATACATATGTATAGTCCCAGATACGTTTCCCAGCTTCTCATGAACCCAGTCAGATTTTAAAATGACACTGGGCATTATCTTTTATGACTATTTTGCAAGTTTTTTGTCTTATCTCAACGAAATAAGACAAATTGTAGCTTGGTATGGGCAAAACCTAGTCGCATGGTACAAATTTTTTTTTCCTCAGAATAACTTGGAATAGTGATGAAATCAGTCGTGAAATCAGATATTCAATAAAAAATATAGTTTATTTTGTAAGTAAAGTTATCTGGCATACAGTTATGTTTGCGAGATACATTTAGGACTGATAGGTGTAGTTTTACTATGAAGGCAAACATTTTTTACAAAATAGCTTATACTTAGATGACCACATTGTGGCCCACACTAAATCTCATATTTTTGGGATTGGGGAGTGCTGGGATTAGATCTCTATTTACCCACATGCTGGAAAATATATGGGGGGGTGGGGAAGGGGGCTTTGAAGCTTACTACATCCATAGCACAAGGTTCATTTCAACTGCTGTGCTGGCTGCCATTGCATGAATGCAATATTTTTTATAAAACAGTTGTATCAACATACATCAATGTAATATGTACTTACTCCACTCATTACTCCTGGGCCCATAACCTGTTGAAATTAATACTGCCATTTTGTTTAATGCAGCTATCATAAGATACATAAAGCACGACAAACTGTTTATAATATAATTTTTGTTTTGTGCACAGAGAAAGTAAAATTACATATTTCAACAGAATAAAAAATGTCACTTTACAAAACAAAATTAACTATTAAAGGTATTAGAGGAACATAAAAGCATATACTAAATATAAAATAACTAAAAGTCACTAAGTGTAACAAACTATGCAATTCTTGATTCCAACAAGTGCCATTATATCACAAACACTCATGGGGCTGCAGTGAGACTACTCGCCTCCCACCTAGGTGAACTGGGTTCTATTCCTGATGGGGTCGCTCCCGGATTTTCGCACGTGGGAGTTGTGGCGCACGATGCCACTAGTCTGCATGTTTTCTCGGGGATCTCCTGTCTCCCCCGCCCTTCCATTCTGGCACCTCTCCATACTCACCTCATTTCACCCTCACCAGCTTTCAAGACATCTATGTTAAGAGCCGCCCAAATCTCTCCACTCCATTACACAAACACTCATAATATTGGTAACACCATTACGATTTAAATAGTTTAATTAAACATTTCATATTTAACATATAGGAAATCAACGGAATAGGTAAATACAGTAATAAAACAATAATACTGAACTGTAAATAGATGTCCAACAATTAAAATTAAAGAATTCATGCACTGAATAGGAGCCAGTGAGTAGTAGCTCTTTAACTTGTATTAAGAATGTATTTTTGTTTTAAAAATGTAACTCATACTGTTAACGTAATGAATTAAAATTGTTTATCATAGCTGAATATGTAACCTACTTTTCTGGAAGAGATAAAGTGAAGTTGTTGGTACATGCAAAGTATTGTTATTTCTAGTTTGATAGTTATGCACATCCCAGTTCAAGTAAAAACTATTTATATTGTATTATTGAATGGAAATAAGCAAAATAAACTAATTCTAGCCTACCTTTTGAAACCAGTTGTTGTAAATACCTAAAAGAAAAACAGGCAGCAGTGAATTGAAATTTTTTTATTAAATCTTATTTGTGTCTTCTTTCCAATTCAATTTATGATCACTTTGTAAACTAAAAACAAAATAATTGTAACATTCTTCAGATAAGTTTCTTGTATTTTAAGATTTATCTCAGCGTTTATTTTATTTTTTTGTAAGAAATCTGATGAAGTTAGTTTTATCAACATTTAAAGCAGGTTTATTCATTGTAAACCAGTCAAGTACTTTCATGATGACAATAGGCCTACTATTATCTTTATTCTCAAGTTCTTTATGTGTTTTCATTTTTACCAGTATGCTATGATTAAACACACTCCAAGCCACTAACCTGAGGCACAAACCTATTTAAAAAAAAAATTAAAAAAATAGGGTAGTGGTCACAGTGTCCACGTTGGTAAGGGGGTGGTTTCATACATACAGCAACAGTACAAGTCATGAAAAAAAAACTCAGGGCGGAATTAAGCATAATGAGTTAGTTATCTTTTAAAGAGAAGAGACAGTTTGCGATATTTGCCCGATCATGCAGAATAAGTTATTAGCGATTAGAAATTGTGAATGATAAAATATTTAACATACATTAGTTTTAATTACTACTTTAAAACGTTTCTGTTTAAGATTTAGCTGCGTCTCTAAATAAATATGAAAAATTCGCAGTTTTCCTTTTACATTTTACCGTACAGAAGATTTCCTAACAAATAATATTATCTCGCCTCAAATATGCGTTGAAGTGGGTTGGTAGCACTGAAACACCGTAGGGATTACGGCGGTTGTTTTGCTGTAGAGTGTAGCTGTGCTCGTGATCGTGGTGAAACGGTAATGACGAGAAGAAACACCAAGAAAAGCCGTTGACCCTATGTGGAAGTGCTGTGCCGTTTTGTTAGGTGAAGTTTATGAGGTGTATTTATAACAAAAATAGACTTAATTAGGTCTATAGATGTATCAGTACTCACGCAGACACATCAAGTAGTATCTGAAACACTAATCAGAACATAAAATACATGAAATCTTAGCGCACCTACGCGCGAACACACACACACACACACACATCAAAAACTTGAAATGATTATTTAATAGTTCTTAACAAAAGGTACAATAGTTATCTTGTATTTATGGAGCAGTTAGGTGATTATAATTTATTTTTGCAGTTATAAGTTGCAGTATTTTTAAGGAAATTAAAATTTAAGTGTGAACATAACCAGTGATGCTAAAAATAGCCTGACAGTATGGCAGTATATGGGGATTTGTCCATAAATAAAGAATAGGTTGTTTATAAATGCAGTTGCATTTACAGTGTTGCAATTTTTAATGCTCATGTATTGCTTTGCTAACAGTGATTGGTGTTCTGAAAATAGGGTAATATTATTGTACCCAATGTGTTGTCATGGTGTAGGCATGTCTGGTAAATATGTAATGTTTACGGATGTGGTTTTCCATTTCTGGCTGTGAACCGTGGCAATATCAGAATTTGAGGCAACTAGTATTATCAGAAAATATTCACGTCACCGTGTATGGATAACGATTTTAAAGTGAATATGCTACAACCTATTTATGGCTTCTATTGTTTTTTACTTTGCACAGTTAAGCATTACACGCCATGAATGAGTGAGGTGGATGTTCAGGACTTTAGTACAACCAGATACAGACTTTACACAAAGGTGATGTCACCAATATGGCATCAATGATGTCATGTTTTTCCTATTACCCCAACCCCTTTCTCTCACAACCAAACGAGGCATCCATGAGAATGTGGGGGTTTTTGGGCTAGACAATTTTAGCATATATAGGTATACATTGGTATCTGGAAGTTCATCCAGAAACCGTACTTACAGTTGGGCCCATCTACGCAAGTGCATTACACAATACCATACATGGTATCTGGAAACACTTGAACACATCTGCTCATTTATACTACATGATACTATGACGTACTTTGATCAAAACAACTCACTACCATTTACTGTAACCATGCTAATAAATTAACATATTTTGGCGGTTTTGAGTAGTACACTTGAGCAAATGAGCTCAATTGTATCTCCCTGTACCATATGTGGTATCAGGATGTACGGTAAAGTTCACCAGCCCAAATATACTACCAGATACAACAACAGCAGCAAAGACTCGTTACCACTACAAATCTGCAATCTAACATTGCCTACCTACAGCACCATTTATAACACACTACAAAATATTACACAATACCATCCACTGCTATCCAATTATTAAATAAAAACTGCAAAGACTCAACACTACAGAACCCTAACCTAACATTACCCACATACAACACAGTTTATTACACCTTTCAAAATGTTATACAACATGGTCCACTGCTATCCTATTGCTAAATAATAATGACAAAATCTCATACCTACCTACACCACCATTTATTGCACGGGTACCCTTCAAAACATTATACAGTAGTTACCATCCACTACTATCTGATTCATTGCGAGTACAGAACCCTAACCTTGCAAATAAAACACTACATACATCAATACATAACCTTTCTCAGCACACTTAGTTACTCTTTTCATAAGTAATGTACCTTCAAATAGCTACACACTTACAGTTTCCACGTACATATCCACATACTGAATAACTCCTTTTCAAAACTTGTAAATCTTGCAACTTTCACAGTGAACAACACACATGCCACTAATAGTAGGCCTGAGGCCTTAGTTACTTTTTTTCCCTTTCAGCCATTTTTTATCCTTTAACCACCTTTTTAAAGAGATATTGGTAATTATTAAGTTTAGGGGCTTTTCTGTAAAAATAAACATAATTCATGGAAAATGGAATATTTCCACTCTAATAAGGATGCAGAACACGAATATACTAGGGGCATTAACGTCCGACTAATTTCGTAATATGTGCCCACCTAACCTAACAGAACCTAACCCCACGATGAGTGAATCACTATTTTACATTTTTAAACTAACCTAAGATTGTTGGGTTTTACACTAAAGTACAAATGTAGGATTGTAGGGATTTAAAGGAACCGTAAACACATCAAAAGAATGTAAATTGACTCACCGAGGTAGGGGCCTGGTATAATTCCTCTGACGTTAATAGACGTAAACAAACATATTTTGCAAGTTTTTTTAATATGTTCTATTTATTTTAACATTACTTCTCTTGAATATGATCAAGGTAAGCTGTGCAGAACCCTTTAGTGCAACCTTTGTTGGTCTAGGACGTTTCGTTCGGAAACATAAACAAACTGGCTATACTGCTCATTTTCGTTAAAACAAGTTAAAAAATTTTATACAACATGAATAAAAAAAGCTACGCCCCTAGCATATCCGTGTTCTACATGATTAGTACTCATCTTTATATAGTATTAAAACTTAAAAAAAACACAAAAAGTCTTAAGCCCCTAAACTTAATAATTACCGAAATATTGTCATGAAAGTAATAAACACAGTGTGCATAGGCCTATTCTACCACACACTGAAGTTAACGTCTTAGACTAAAATAAAATATATTTAGGCCTAGTTACTATTATTCCAAATGAGAGGGCTTTTAAATGTGCTCACTTAACAGTGAATTGCCTACACAATTTTTTCACAACAAAATATTACAATCCACACATACTTATTATCATCATCTGCATAATACTAATGTTTTTTTTTTTTGTATAACTAAGAGTGGCACATGTAGTCATTTCACTTCGCAGCTCACTTAACTAAATGTTCATGAATGTTTTCAACACTACCGCAAATTACACTGTTGCTGTACACCATGTCTTCTATATTCTGACGCATTAACTTTCGTAAATGCACACAATTGACGTAGCATACAAAACACCACTACCAACTTCTTCCATCCATATTATTTTGGTTTCCTCATAACAACATGTTAGTGATGACTTCACTTAGGGGGACTCATTTACTAGTAGTCATGTGTCTGCCTCAGCATTTTGTGTCTGTATGCACATGGAGGCTCATGCATATATGTCAGTGGGGAAGATAGGTTAGGTCAAACTAGACTTGTGAAGTGAATAATTCTCCTTTTACAGTAATAATTAACCACGAAAAACATGTTCTGTGTTGTTTGGTTTTCATTCATTTTTCTCAAATACTGGTAAGCACTTCTAGTTTGATTCAGAATTAGATTTCTGAATTAATTTTAAATGTGGGAGTAATGTACCAGATCTGCAGCACAATTTGACACTACAGTTTTACTAGTGTCTGTTTTGAGGCTTTGCCTAGTGTAGCAAAATTTGCCACCAATACGTGAGAAATTGTACACACACAAACTCTTCAACAAATAAATAATGGCATTAAAGAATGCTCAAAATTATGTTCAACATTGATGTACAATTGGTGTTTTACTGTGTTGTATTTATTCATTGTTCATAAAACAAGTTTGCATTGCTATGGAACTAGTCAATATTGCAAAAACAAAAACAAATAAATATAAAAAAAATTACACAATAAAAACAAAGCTCAAAAGTATAAGAAAAAACATAAATATTACAAAATACTTTCTTCACACATCATTTAGAATATGGATTTGAAATTATTTACTAGCCGTGACATATACTATACATGTATAGCTTCGTCATAAAAGTACATATTAGTACAAGACAATCACATACTTATAACTAATGATTATCAAAATATTGGAAGTATTAATTACAGAAAATAAACCATATTAGTATACTAACTATACATTTACTAAAAACTCATTTAAAATGTAAAAAGCATTAGCAATTAAATTTGACTTAATTTTTTTTAATGACATTACTGGCATATCTTGAATTGAACTTGGCAAGCTATTAAATTAATTAATACTTTAGAACTTTTTTGCATCTTAGTGTATTTACAAAATTCAGTTGTAATCTTGTCTTGATATTTTTTTTTAATGATCATGAACGGAAGCTTGGTTATAAAATTCGTTCAAATTTGTTTGTATACTTTGCATACTTTCATGTCGTAATGTCGTATGGAATCATCCAATGGGCACCCACATCTCAAAACGTACAAATGTTTCGGCTCCAAAAAAGAGCAACCAGAAACATTAATAAGGCATAAAAAAGTGATTCATGTCATCCTTTGTTTAAAAAGTTAGGAATATTAACATATAGAGGTCGATATATTTTTACAATAATTAGGTTTATTTTTATGAATAACAGCAATTTTGATAAAAATTATATGATACACTCATATAATACCAGAAGAAAAGACTATTTACATCGGGCAACAAACCATCTAAAAATTGTGCAGAATGATGTGCACTTAGCTGGAATTAAATATTTTAATAAATTATCAACTGATCTTAAAAATATAAGCATAAGTAATACTAAACAATTTAATATTAGTCTAAAGAATTATCTGTCAGATAATGTTTTTTATTCAGTTGATGAATTTACTTATATGAACTAGTTATCTTAGTTTATTTGATGATAGCTGTTAATTTCCAAATGTGATCAATGTATGTATTATATTCTATTATATTGAGGAACTCTATATCCCCGTTGAAATAGAATTCCTATGTTTGTAGTTTTGTTTTATTATGAAAACGCCACACGAATGGGTGCCACTGAACTAGATCTCAGTATTAATGTTTTTTTTT
>NQII01007402.1:55214-94273 GCA_002778355.1 Clitarchus hookeri
GTGATGATAAGAATGACATAACATACGTATACACTTTGAGACACACTTGACTTACACTGGGATACGCTTTGATAAATAAATAATAATGTATTGGTGTTGTGGTTGATGTGAGGGTTTTCAGCATAAACCACACAAAATAGACTATAGTGTACCAAGTGTTAAGTGCCACAAGGATCCCTCTTAAGCATCAATCATTTTGTCTCCTCTCTCTCCGATCAATCCCCACAAACAAAATAACTCACTGGTACTTGTGGATAACTTAAACTGGTTAAATGAGAAATGGAACTTGAGCAGTATCTAAGGTGTAGTAGGGTACTAGTCTCTGCCATTGCAATTAAAACACTAAAAATATCTCATTTGTTAGTTTAATGAAGTGAAAGTTTATGCAAATTAAACTGTTCAACATTTGACACACACTTGCAAATATTGTATTCCCTTAGTCTGCCAAATACATAATACACTCTNTTAAATGAGAAATGGAACTTGAGCAGTATCTAAGGTGTAGTAGGGTACTAGTCTCTGCCATTGCAATTAAAACACAAAAAATATCTCATTTGTTAGTTTAATGAAGTGAAAGTTTATGCTAATTAAACTGTTCAACATTTGACACACACTTGCAAATATTGTATTCCCTTAGTCTGCCAAATACATAATACACTCTNAATTAAACTGTTCAACATTTGACACACACTTGCAAATATTGTATTCCCTTAGTCTGCCAAATACATAATACACTCTTGAATTCCCATTTCACATACAAAAATACTGTTCAATCCACAAGATCAACATTAATTATTTTCTATTTTCCTCGGTTTTGAGCGCCAGCTAGTGAGAATGAGCTTCCTCTGCATCTCAGGGTACTCTATGGGCAGAAAAGTCTATATTTATCTAATGTTAAATTAAAATAAATAATTGTGTTTAGTGGCTGTCCAAACGAAATAAAAATGTGTCACTGTGAGATGAGATGCTTAAAACTGTTCATGGTAGGGTACTTGTACTTTTGCCCACAGCTGTTATTGGGTACCTATGTTTGTGATGATCATCTGTAATAATGCCGCAGTGGAGAGGGCTGTGAAAATCAAAAAAATTGTGGGGTAAAAAAAAAAAATAAGATTACAGAAGTGTTGTAACCACATAGACACGACATATGTAAACTATCAGCTCCAGAAACCTGATAGGCCCACTTGTAAAGCTACACCGCGCTGCTTACTGGAGTGTACGCAAAGCGAGTGTAGAGGGCATCTGTTTACCAGTTTAGTATTACACAATATAGCTTCTTGATAGTGAAGCTCAATGGTTCATACCAATCCACTTTTACAGACTGTGTAGGTGTGGGAACATTTCAAGATTTTGTGATCTGAAAGCATTGTAAGAGAGAGCTTTTTTTACTTTTCCATCCCCTAACATTTACACATGTATCATGTCCAGTTAACCGTACTATTGAATATTGCTTCTGGGATGCCGGCTACTTACAAATGTGAAGCGGGTAAATGAGTGTTCTCTCCACGTTCACGTTACTTGCAGACTAGCACCAATATGTGTGATCATTTTTTTAGATCTGCGTAAATAAATTTAGGTTATGCAATATTTACCACTACAATGTGATATGTAAATAATTATACATACAAAAACCCATTAACAGGCAATATTGNGGTTATGCAATATTTACCACTACAATGTGATATGTAAATAATTATACATACAAAAACCCATTAACAGGCAATATTAAAGCATATACATAGCGATTCACCTCACAGAGAATGAATCACTTCTACTCAGTTGAATAATGTCACCTAATTACTCTGCACCTTCTTGTTTGTGTTATTAATGATGCACGTTCAAACAGGCCATTGACAACTGAAATATTCACAATCTTTTGCCAATTCGAAAACCCTGATACATGAGTTGCACGTCACCTCACATGACGAAATACAGCGCTCTAAAAAATACTAAACAAGCGGCTAGGATTGCTTATTTATTTTTGGTAATGTACTTTGTTTTGCGAGTGGCTTAGGTCCATTCAACCTTATTTCTTCTCTCAAGGTCACTAAGCATCTGGTTCAACCCTGCAGAATGTCTTTGCTGAATCCACTATTGAGTCCCTAGGACACTAAATAGACATCCAAGTCTGTAGCTTGTTTGTCATTCTCCAAATAAAAATTCATTAGATATGAAGTATGGGCACTGAAAACAATACATGGACATAAAGAACACCTTAATCTCATCACAAGCATTCATGCCAAGTGACCTATCTATTATTCTACCTACTTCAGTAGTCCATTTAAGGTTATTTCACACTTTTCTGAAGACCTGCTATAGTTCTACTTCCAGGATATCCCTCCACTTCATGCAAAGTTTAACCAAGGCTAGAAAATTACACCAAAGGGCAACACGCCACATTCGTGTGCACTCACTGTAATAATATTTTGTATGAGAACTATTTCTTCTTACTAGGCGTTACTAACACGTCTGTTTTTTCACTGTTTTTATTCACATTAATCATAAATTAAATGCTATAAATTATAGATCAAATACAAATAAAATTTCAATTTAACCATAAATAAGAAATTGTTATGAACACAAGTATAAAATGCTTGTGATACGCAACATGTTTTGAAAACAACAGCACATGGGGTGATTTTTCAAAAGTTTGATTCAGTAAGTGCGAAGAAATCGCGAATAGACTACAGCAATGAATGCGAGTAAAACAAGTNATTTTTCAAAAGTTTGATTCAGTAAGTGCGAAGAAATCGCGAATAGACTACAGCAATGAATGCGAGTAAAACAAGTTTCGGTGCTGTTTTTATTACTCTGGCTAAGAATTGGGCAAGAATGTCTGATCATATGTGTTAGGTGCACGGTAAGCAAGTATTGTTCACAAAATGACAAAGTACGATTGTAATTTGGCCTGTACAAGTGTACTTGGAGTACTTTCTTGTTCATCATGTCATGCTCGTTGCAAATCACAAACCACTAGCACAAATCTTGCATCTAGGCAAATCACTTCCAGTACTTTGCTCTAGTCGTTTGACGAACTACTCCAACAATGTTTCACAATTCAACAGTAATATTTTATTTGAGCCACTTAAATAAAAATTTGGGTGCTGATTACTGTTCTTGGTCACCTCTACCAACAGCTGTTGAGGCTTTCTGTGAGTTCACACCTGCGGAGAAGGGAAAAGTGGTAGAGGATGTGAATTTAATCATTTTGGAATGTGCCAGAATAAGCAGCTCTCAGTTCATGCTAAGAGCATTGCTCAAGAAATCAAAGGATCTGCACCTGTGAGATTTTTCAACTGATGGAAACTGGTCACTCATTTACACCAGCTTCAAAGTTCTGTAAGTCAAATTCTGTATAAACGTAAACTATCTGATTTACAAACGAGTATGATCCCACATCTAAACCACCCATATACGGAACATGTAGGTATTGTGAATTTGAAACTCTTGACTTATTCCTTTTTACTGCTCAAGATGAGTGCAGATATAGAGTTCATCACAATCATAAAATCAGCATGCCAAGCTTGCGGGATGTTTCTGCAAGTACCAGAAGCGTGTAGTTTCGCACCACTCCACAGTCTTTTAGCTTCACACCACTCCTTGGCATACAAGTTGAAACAGTTCATCAAGGTAGTTGAGGAGGCTGTCAGTCAATGTCTTGGAGCAAGTTTCTGCAGCAATTTTTACAGTTTACACATGTAATATCTGAATGTTCAGCAAAATAGCGTGTCCAGGGACATGCTTTGCATACCCATTTTTGNTACAGTTTACACATGTAATATCTGAATGTTCAGCAAAATAGCGTGTCCAGGGACATGCTTTGCATACCCATTTTTAGTAGTTGGGCACGGTAATATGTGTGGAACAATTCTATAACACTTGAATGGAGTAGATCCAAAATAATTTGACTTAACTCCCTCAACAAATTAATTGCTACATGTGATCATTGTTTGAATCTCACTATAATTTCATCTTCTGTTGCACCCACTGAGCCTTCCCTGCAGCCTGCATATCTTAACGCTGAAGCTAAAGGTTTGAGTGCCTCAGATTCCTGCACAAGGTCCATCCAGTACAAGAATACTTCTTCTGCATGTATTCTGCATCAGTTACCACATCCTCGCTGCATGCAACAACCATCAAACTAAATGACATACATAGAGGTTGTGTCCTGATAAAAACACTGTAAGGAAGGTAAAAAATTTTGTGTAGTGTGTCTGTTTACCCATGCACAACCTACACAGTTTGTCTTGGAAATGCTTTCAAAGAGTAGGTTTACAGAACTGATGAGGTTAGGGGTTTGTCAAAAAATGTGGCCCGAGTCTTCCTGTAATGTTGATGGCTGCATTGTTTAATTACAATGCAACTCAGCTTTCTTTTTTTTTACAGAATGTAACCCGTACATGTTTCTGGAAACTAACAGTGCTCACACACAAAAAAGGAAGCAGTTAAACAAAATTATTAAATAATTTAATAGCACTGTGTAGCATTTAAATTTAATATTCATATAAATACACTATAGGAAAGGGTAATTATTCAGTGTAGCTGCTTTTCTTAAGGAAACGTCCTAGACCAACAAAAGTAGCATTAATGGGTTCTGCACAGCTTACCTTGTTCATATTTAGGAGGGCGTAATGTTAAAATAAGTAGAACGTATTAAATAAAATAGTTAAAAGTACAAGCAGCCCGCAGCTTTGTTTACGTCGGACGCCATGATTTTCGGCATTGTGCCGTCACCTTATTGGCTGTGGGTCGTTGACGTCATCGTCAAGGTCTGAAGACGACATTGTCACAGTCTTTAGACGTCATCGTCACAGTCTTTAGACGTCATCATCATGGAATTTCAGTTGCAGTTCAGATGCGAGACAGTGCGGTTGTGTTGTTGCGGGCGCGAGTTGTGACGTCCGAATCCGACCAATTTAAAAACTGAGAGTGCAAGTATGAGTGCTTCTGTGCCTAATATTCGCCTATGTGGAGGGTGTTACTTGTTTCGTCGAGTGAGGTAAGGTGTACAAGAGTTGAATTGGCAGAGGACAGAGAAATTGTACCCGCCGCCTACCTAGGTGAGTTAATTCATATCATTCCGGTGTGTTTTACGGTTCCTTTAAATCTCTAACATCCGAGATTAGACTAAATTCGTAGGTTAGTTTAAAACCCAACAATCCTAGGTTAGTTTAAAAATGTGAAATAGTGTTTCACCCACCGTGGGGTTAGATTAGGTGGGCACATATTATGAAATTAGTCTGATGTTAATGCCCCTAGTATATTTGTGTTCTGCATAATTAGTAGAGTGGAAATATACCACTTTTCGGGGGTTTTTTTTGTACAGAAAAGCCGCTACTTGGGATAATTACCAAGGAAAGGTATTTAAATTTAATGTTTCATCATAAATAAATGTTTTGATTTTATAAACAGAAATGTACAGCATATTTATGCCATGTAAAAACATTAACTGTAACTTGAAGCTGAAATTCTTTTTCATTTTAAATTTTCGGTAATTATTAAGTTTAGAGGCTTTTCTGTAAAATAAAAATAATTCACGGAAAATGGTATATTTCCACTCTACTAATGATGCAGAACACGAATATACTAGGGGCATTAACGTCCGACTAATTTTGTAATATGTGCCCACCTAACCTAACAGAACCTAACCCCACGATGGGTGAATCACTATTTTACATTTTTAAACTAACCTAGGATTGTTGGGTTTTACACTAACCTAGAATTTTTGGATTTTACACTAACCTAGGATAGTAGGGTTTTACACTAACCTAGGATGTTTGGGTTTTACTCTAAACTACGAATGTAGTATTGTAGGGATTTAAAGGAACCGTAAAACACACCAAAAGAATGTAAATTGGCTCACCTAGGTAGGGGGGCTGGTATAATTCCTCTGACATGAATAGACTTAAACAAACATATTTCGCAAGTTTTTTAAATGTTCTACTTATTTTAACATTACGCNTTTTTTAAATGTTCTACTTATTTTAACATTACGCTCTCTTGAATATGAACAAGGTAAGCTATGCAGAACCCATTAATGCAACTTTTGTTGGTCTAGGACGTTTCGTTCAGAAACGTCAACAAATTGGCTATACTGCTAATTTTGCAATTTTGTTAAATTTTTCAAAATATGTTGTACTTATTTTAAAGCTACACCCCTAGTATATTCGTGTTCTACGTGACTAGTAGAGTAGAAATATATCATAATTTCGAATTGTTTTTGTGTTTTTCAGAAAAGCCCCTAAACTTAATTACTAAATTTTCTTGTAGCTTCCTCTGGAGAACTTATTATTTACATAACTCAAAAAAGTTCAAATATAAAAATAATTCAATCATATCATACATACATGCCAAAACTGCTTATGTTAAGTTGAAATGAACACATTACAAAAACAATCCTTGGCATATTTAAAAAAAAAAAAAAAAANTAAAAAAAAAAAAAAAAAAAAATTATTTCTGCTTACTGTTTTGTAGCACTAATGTATTTTGAACAATATGCAAAATAAAGTACGTACCTTGCACTACAATCTTACGTGTGTTCTTTGTTTGATTCTTGCAATAGGAGCAAGCAATGAAATGAAGAATTATTTGTGACATTGCAGAGTATATACTGAAAACAAGCCAATATTAACTGTTCCTATCTGTTGATTACAACAACTCTTTAAACTTGTTTTCAGTAAATATTTTCATACTCATTGTCTGGTTTTTTTTTTCTAATATAACTCTACAAAGGTGTTTGCCCATATTAATAATTTTTTATTTAATTGCAATGACATTTTGTATACCAACAGAAGGTGCCATATGGCAACAGAGCACATGTAGCATTGGAGCTATTGCCAAATTGTTATTTGCATGTAAAATTATGTGAAGCCGTAGTTCTAATGTGCAGTTAGAAAACAATTTTTGTAAATTTTGTAGTTAACACTGTGAAGTTTAACACCTGTAAAATGAATAAAGTTGGACAGAAATAGACAAAATAAAAATTGTGTTGTTTGATTGTTTCCACATAGTTCTCTCCCCATCCTCTTGGATCTGTAGGATTGGTTGGAGTTTGGCTGTAGTAATCCATACCATTGGCGAGCATGTCCCCCATTTTCATCTAGTAGGACCTTAACGAAATGGCCTGAAAGGCCATTTCGTTAAGGGTAGTCTTGACGTATAGGTAGGTGTTGTGTAAGAGCAGCCCTGAAATCTGGTGTCAACCCCAGGCACAAGTAGTTATCCCCCAAGGATGATGATGGAGGGAACCTAGCTTGTACCCTCAGGTAGATTAGCAGCCTCCTTACCTGTGCACACTGCTGCTGCTCTCTGATGTACACCTGCCTCCAGTAGTTGCCAGTGTTGGGGTGCAATCTCTAGCTGCTGGGCGTGTCAAAAATGTGTATGACACTGGTGCCTGCCATTGAGCCTGCATATCTAATGATGCTTCACGAGGGCTGGCGGCATCCTGGCATGGGATTTAGGATGTTAAACGCTACAAATAACTAGCACCACCGAGTATAAACCACCATCCTTCCACCCACATGGCAATTCAGGTACCCCAAGGACGAACTTGAAAGGCATCCTGACGTGGAGTGGAATACGTTGTTAATCAGCACGTGAGGTGTGGGCCACAAGCCATTGAGAGTTTCTCTGGGGATGCTATGAGTGCGGAGTGGTGAGTGCTTGAAAGTGCATAAAACGTTACATTACGACTAGGACTATTGTGAGCAGAAAGTTTATAACTTAAATTCCTTAAGCAATTATGAACACAAATAATAATAGACTGCTTTAAGTATAGCATGTTTAGGGAAAAACATACTGACTGAACAATATGATTTGGACACAGCAATACTGGCGGTTTCACTGAGTGCGCGGCTCTTCCAGATTCCTATCACGCCTCTTTGCATTTGAACTGTATAACTTAAAATAAAGTTTCAGCTGGCCTTTAAAGTTATGTTTTTGCTACAGGAAAGTTTGTTATTTCAGGGCTATTATATTAGGTCTTCTGTATGTTTTGAGTGTTTTGTGGAGAGTGGAGAGATTTGGGAAGCTCTTAACGTTGAGGTCTTGAGACCCGATGAGGATGAAGCGAGGCGAGTGTAGAGCTGTGCCGGAATGCAAGGGCGGGAGAAACTGGAGNTCCTATCACGCCTCTTTGCATTTGAACTGTATAACTTAAAATAAAGTTTCAGCTGGCCTTTAAAGTTATGTTTTTTTTACAGACTGCTACAGGAAAGTTTGTTATTTCAGGGCTATTATATTAGGTCTTCTGTATGTTTTGAGTGTTTTGTGGAGAGTGGAGAGATTTGGGAAGCTCTTAACGTTGCGNGGAGAGTGGAGAGATTTGGGAAGCTCTTAACGTTGCGGTCTTGAGACCCGATGAGGATGAAGCGAGGCGAGTGTAGAGCTGTGCCGGAATGCAAGGGCGGGAGAAACTGGAGATTTCCGAGAAAACACGCTGACCAGCGGCATCATCTCGCATAATTCCAGTGTGTGAAAATTCTTGAGTGACCCCGCTGGGAATCAAACCCCCATAGCCCTGAGTGCTTTGTGATTTTTAATTAATGTATTTGGTAACTGTGCAAAGTCCTTGTCTAGTATATTAAGAACACACGTAAATTCAGTGGCAAGGGACTTGTATAATGTCTTTTTCAAATCAAAATTTTCTACCAGTGTTTTTTGTTAACTGTAAACTTAATTTTGTTCTGACCATTATGAGGAAATGTGCCGACTATAGCTACCCATCACGTCATCCATTTTGGGAGACTATTGTGGGCTACAGTCAAGAGTAGGCTGCTTCTGCATGTAAGAGGCATTCATCTTTTGAATTCAACAGGTCAAGCTATTTTATTATGTTTAATTTTTATGGAACCTTTTTTTCTTCGCCTCCCACTACTCCAACCACCTTGTTGCATTTTCGGCACAAAGAGGCGTAAGTTTTAAATTTATGGTAATGGCCGGCTCTGTCCTTTGTGGTTTGTCTATCACTGCGTGGGTGGTCAACTTAATCTTGGAACATCCACGTGCCCAGCACGCTTTTATTGGTTCCTATTTTGGTGAGGATGGGGAGAGTTAATTTTGCGAGGCAGTGAGATAAGTTTTTGTCATGTGGTCCAGTGTTTTATGTGCTGTTGGGATTTAGTTTTTGTACGCCTGTCTATCACTACGTAAAAAAATCGGATATAACTGAATGTATTGTTCACCTACGTTATTGTTGAGTTATATAGCTAGGTGCTGCCCAGTTAGGGTGCGAGGGACAGTGGCATTTCCATGGCAGACAAGCTGTTGTGTGCACAGTGTGTCGTTGAAGGAAAAATCACCACNTGGTAATGGCCGGCTCTGTCCTTTGTGGTTTGTCTATCACTGCGTGGGTGGTCAACTTAATCTTGGAACATCCACATGCCCAGCACGCTTTTATTGGTTCCTATTTTGGTGAGGATGGGGAGAGTTAATTTTGCGAGGCAGTGAGATAAGTTTTTGTCATGTGGTCCAGTGTTTTATGTGCTGTTGGGATTTAGTTTTTGTACGCCTGTCTATCACTACGTAAAAAAATAGGATATAACAGAATGTATTGTTCACCTACGTTATTGTGTAGTTATATAGCTAGATGCCGCCCAGTTAGAGTGCGAGGGACAGTGGCATTTCCGTGGCAGACAAGCTGTTGTGTGCACAGTGTGTCGTTGAAGGAAAAATCACCACNGTGCGAGGGACAGTGGCATTTCCATGGCAGACAAGCTGTTGTGTGCACAGTGTGTCGTTGAAGGAAAAATCACCACACAGCAGAACTGCAGCATGCCCTGAGATACAGAGTATCGACCCTCTTAGTAGGGGAACGCACTGATTGGAGCCCTTACCAGTCATAATTTCCAACCTCACTCCATGTCGAACTCCTCAACATGTTACCATCTGCCTACTGTCACCCCCTGGCGGCAGGTGACACAATGGGGACGGCAACACACTTGACCATCCAAACTCAGTATGGGCTTCACTCATCTTGTAACATCTGCTTACTACCAGCTGAAGAAAACAAAGAAAGCCACAAAAAGTATTGTAAGAAATTAAAATTTTGTTAATGAAAATTAATATGAGCAATTAGTGTTGTATCGCAATAAGAAAAAATGTGTTTCTTTTTTTTCTCATTCATAGTTGTGGTTAAATAGTAATATAATACTAGTTGAAGGCAGTAGTCATTTCATAGGCGCTTGCAGCCTGTACAAGTCCAGCAATTTCTTGTTTTGCATTACCTGTAGGCTAGAATCAAGAGTTCTGTATGTACTTAAATCATTTTCAATTGTTCATTTTCAGCAGCATTTTAGGTGGCATACCATAGCACCACTTGTGTGCCAATTTGGTGAGAATCTAATTAGTTACTGATAATGATGTAAAAGCCTTATGTTGTCAGGTAGTGCAGTCTTCCAAAATGGCACACCATTTGTGTGCTGTGTTTCTGTAGTTCAGTATTCACATTATCTATCAGAGAATGAAATTTGCGTCATATCAGTGGGGTGTTTCGTGAGAGATGGCATAACAGCACCCAAAATTTTTAAATGGTTGTAATTTAGAAGAAAGAAAAAAAAGCACCCATAACATACAAAAACTATTAAAATTGGTGGTCCTTATCATATTCACTAAGTGTTATCAAATTTGGTCAGATTCCACACATGGTTTCAAAAGTTTAGGGATACGNTGGTCCTTATCATATTCACTAAGTGTTATCAAATTTGGTCAGATTCCACACATGGTTTCAAAAGTTTAGGGATACGTACGGAAGTAATATCACAGGAGATATCTCCTTTGGAAATAACTAAAAAAGAATATTGTACAAATGTGAATACTTGATGTGGTTGTTGAATTGTTTGTAAATATGCCATANTGGTCCTTATCATATTCACTAAGTGTTATCAAATTTGGTCAGATTCCACACATGGTTTCAAAAGTTTAGGGATACATACGGAAGTAATATCATAGG
This sequence comes from Clitarchus hookeri, assembly GCA_002778355.1. Lineage (NCBI taxonomy): Eukaryota > Metazoa > Arthropoda > Insecta > Phasmatodea > Phasmatidae > Clitarchus > Clitarchus hookeri. The sequence goes on from NQII01007402.1 coordinate 66,166, forward strand.
AGATGTCTCCTTCGGAAATAACTAAAAAAGAATATTGTACAAATGTGAATACTTGATGTGGTTGTTGAATTGTTTGTAAATATGCCATATCTGTATTTATTAATTTGGAATTTAGTTTTCTAAAGCACTCCTAAAGTTCTACTTTTAGGCAATTCCTCCACTTCGTGCAAACAAAGATTGTCTAAGTCTAGAAAACTACACCAAAGGGACAGCATACCGTATTCATNACTTTTAGGCAATTCATCCACTTCGTGCAAACAAAGATTGTCTAAGTCTAGAAAATTACACCAAAGGGACAACATACCGTTTTCCTGCTTACTCAGCTTATAATAATATTTTACATGAGATCCATTTCTTACTAGGCATTACGAACACCCCTATTTTCTTTTTGTTCTCAATCATGTTAATTATAAATGATATATTAAAATTTATAGATAAATTTAAGTAATACTTCAATTTAACCAAAAATAAAATATTTCATGTTAATAGAAACTTGGCTTACGTGGCATATTTAGGAAACAACCAACTAAACACTTTGTAGATGGTTTGATTTTTCAAATTTTTGAATAATAAAGTGTGAAGATTCCATGAATAGAATATAATGCTTTTTCCTCGTTGCGTACTTGTTTAAATACAGTTCACGAAATCTTGAAACAGGCGGTGTCACTACTCTCGCTTTTGAGTTATGTGCTGAAGAGTATCAGGATGCATCATCTGCAACTGCCAGCCCTTCGCCCTCTCCCACCCCCACTTCTCCGTCTGTCTTATGAATGTGAGCAAAAGTACATGTTACACGTTGCTGCACACAGCGGCAAACGAAACCAGCAGCACCGCATGCTGCAAGGCAACAAAATTGTCGCCATCTAGCCTGGCCTTAAAGATACCAGGGAAAATGCATAAAAGAGAAATTTATGTTATAAAATCCATTTATGGGATATAAACAAATGTGTGTAATACTCAGAAAAGTATTGAGGGGAGACATTTAAAAAAAATTGTTTTATTATAGTTTTATTTTGGTGGGAAACATTGAATAATCCTCGTATGATTCAAAGACATATCAAGTCATGCTACCATATTAATGTAACGCACAGTTCTTATCTCATTACAGCAGATATTGCACTACTTGTTGGTGTTGTGATTCTTTCACTTTTAGAAGGTTGTGTTTGTTCCCNTCTGTCTTATGAATGTGAGCAAAAGTACATGTTACACGTTGCTGCACACAGCGGCAAACGAAACCAGCAGCACCGCATGCCGCAAGGAAACAAAATTGTCGCCATCCAGCCTGGTCTTAAAGATACCAGAGAAAATGCATAAAGAGAGAAATTTATGTTATAAAATCCATTTATGGGATATAAACAAATTTGTGTAATACTCAGAAAAGTATTGAGGGGAGACATTTAAGAAAAATAGTTTTATTTTGGTGGGAAACATTGAATAATCCTTGTATGATTCAAAGACATATCAGTCATGCCACCATATTAATGTAACGCACAGTTCTTACCTCATTACAGCAGATATTGCACTACTTGTTGGTGTTGTGATTCTTTCACTTTTAGAAGGTTGTGTTTATTCTCAAGGCTTATTCCACAAATTAAAGTTGTAAAGGTAAAAACAGAGGACATTATTACAATATTAAATTATGACTATACAAAAAAATTATTCTTAAAAGCAGCATTTTTTTTTTCAACCACCAAATTTTTATGTTTCAGACAAACCAAAACATTTTAAGGAGGCATGAAGATGAAATCATAGACTGAATCACAAGCAAGAGAGGTTGTGAATTTTTTAAGGGATAGCACACCTCTTGTGAAGAGTTTTTGGAGGAAACCATCTAGTAAAATAGGTACGCATGCANCAAACGAAAACATTTTAAGGAGGCATGAAGATGAAATCATAGACTGAATCACAAGCAAGAGAGGTTGTGAATTTTTGAAGGGATAGAACTCTTGTGCAGAGTTTTTGGAGGAAACCATCTAGTAAAATAGGTACGCATGCACTAGAATTTAATTACATTGTGAAGTTAGTGTTGTTCAAATGAGAAGATTATCCTCGCTCTGTTTAAGGGGGGAAAGAGCCGGAAGGGGGTGTCTGATGACGAGGAGGGAGAGTTCGCAAGACGGAGGTGCTGCTGTGGTTGTAATGTCTAAGCTGAAAATATAGACTAATTTTTTATGGTTATTTCGTGCACATCACTGATGGATGTTTACGCTCTAGTCAATATATACCCGCTGGAGCCAAATAAGCATCCCTACTTGATCAAAGAGACTCGACTGAACTACCCACCCTCCGCTTTCAGAGGAATGGACTCTCATTGTCAGTTTTGTGCTTTGTGCTTTCTCTTCTCGTTTCAATAGCACTCTAAGCCTGTACACATGAAACAAGAACCTTTTCTTGTATACTCAATAGCATGCAGATGCTTGTATGTCAGTTGGTGTGATGTAGGAAAGACTGTATTTTTTTCACCCTACCTTGCACACCTCCAGTGAGAACTGAAGTGAATTATTCATGTTAGCACTATAAAGAAATATTGATATTTTTTCATGCATTTATTTAATTTTGAGGCTAATTTTAGTTGTCAGAGTATGTGTAATGCTAATAAAAATTTACCTTTCAGGATGTAATAGTCTAGTTCTAATTACTTGTGAAAGTTTCTGGCAATAATGATGAATGTGTTAAAATTTTATATTTATTATATGTGTATATATATATATTATAAATTTGTCCAAAGTCAGACTTGCTATAGAAAAGTAGTGTTGCATATGGTTGCTATGTGTCCCTTCCTTGCCCTAACCTCCAGGGATATGCGAGGCGCCATACTTTCAAGGGCACGTGGCAATATCACCATTAACAAGAGAAGTACACAGAGACTTACGAAGGGCTCCGCTGTGCCACTCGAACGCATGCCGCTGCCACGGTAAACCTATCGGGACTCATGCTGCCGCCTGTTATTGGGGGAATTTAATTACATGGGTTATCTTTGCAAGAATGTTCTGGTCAAATCCTTGCTCTTCCTCAGTGCAACTCAGGGCGTGAGAAACCTTGTGGATCGGACTAGCTGGTTTATAAAAGCTACAATGGTCCTCTGAGTAGACAGTCTGGGGTCTAGAGCCTTGTTTGGCCTTAAGCGCTAGGTGTGTGTAGCGAGCGAAGTGACGATCAGTGGCGACGACAGCGACCAGCAAGAGTGAAGTCTGTGGACTGCAAGCATTGGTACATTGAGAGTATGACAGGCGGTTAGAACTACTGAACTGGATGCTTGGCAATGCATAGTTGGATTGAATATATGTAAATGTATGTAAAGTGTGAATTTACTGTAACCAATATAAATACAGTGACACGGACTACACTTGGGATTGAAATTGACATTAAATATTGTGCTCACCGAGAATAACAATGTTAATATAGTAGAGGTAAGTAGTTTAAGGTTGTAAATACTAGCTGTGTGTACTTTTATAGCATTATGAATAAATTTAAGAAAATTCTAAGCAGTATTGAATTTAGTTATTTTATTTTATTAAGACCACTATTCCACACAAACACGGATACACCCCTAGTGATTTGTAACACCGGTGACAAAAGTGGGATGGAGGCATTTAATAAAATTATAAATTAAGTTAGACAATAGGCTAGTAGTTAATTATATTTTAAAAATTAGTTTATTGTAATAGTTGTAGGTAAAAAAAATTAAGATTATTTTGTACAGTCATTGCAGTGCATGCTATCATGAAAAATGTCTGCCAAACTGGAAGTACTGCAAACATTAATTAAAGGGCTAGGTTTCCAAAGGGGTTAAAGAAAATGTGAAAAGTGTAAATAAAACTTTAAAGATCCAAATTAGTGGTGTGAAAGAAAGTGTAAATATCCAAATGAGTAATGTAATACAAAGTGTAAACAAGAATGTAAATAGGCACTTCCAATGTATAAAAAGCGTATAGAGTAAAACAAATTGAATGCCCTCTTCCAGAAATGCTGGAAGACCTGCTAATAAGAACAGGAGAACTGGCGACAGGAAAAGTCTGTTTCTGAATTACTGTATAGAAATAGGGATGCCTTTTCCTATGGACCAAACGACCTTGGAAGAATTAACGTAATCTCCCACTGCATTGATACAGGGGGTCCCAGATGTATAAAGCCACCGCCAAGACAATCACCACTAGCTTCACATGAGGCAGTTGAGGGTATTCTGAAGGAAATGCTGTTAGATGTGATAGGACCGACAGTTAGTGCATGATCTCCCCCCATTATACTAGAAAGATGGCTCTCTGGGGTTTTGTGTGAATTATCGCCAGGTTAATAATGTGATAAAAAGACTTACCCACTTCCAAGGATAGATGACACATTGAACAGCCTAACACGTTGACAATATTTTTCTACTTTGGACACGAAGAGTGGGTACTGGCAGAGCGAGGTGGTCCCAGTGGACCAAGAGAAAACTGCATTTTGTGTTGGAGGGAAAGGAAACTGGCAGTTCAAAGTTTGCCTTTTGAACTTTTTAATGCCCCCTCCTACCTTTGAATGCCTGGTGGAAAATGTCCTCCTGTTAGATATCTGTCAGGTTTAGCTAGATATTGTTGTGACAGGAAGGTNTGGGTTATCTTTGCAAGAATGTTCTGGTCAAATCCTTGCTCTTCCTCAGTGCAACTCAGGGCGTGAGAAACCTTGTGGATCGGACTAGCTGGTTTATAAAAGCTACAATGGTCCTCTGAGTAGACAGTCTGGGGTCTNCGTGAGAAACCTTGTGGATCGGACTAGCTGGTTTATAAAAGCTACAATGGTCCTCTGAGTAGACAGTCTGGGGTCTGGAGCTTTGTTAAGCCTTAATCGCTAGGTGTGTGTAGCGAGCGAAGTGACGATCAGTGGCGACGACAGCGACCAGCAAGAGTGAAGTCTGCGGACTGCAAGCATTGGTGCATTGAGAGTGAGACAGACGGGTAGAACTACTGAACTGGATGCTTGGCAATGCATAGTTGGATTGAATATATGTAAATGTATGTAAAGTGTGAATTTACTGTAACCAATATAAATACAGTGATAAGGACTATACTTTGAATTGAGATTGACATTAAATATTGTGCTCACTGAGAATAACAATGTTAATAGTAGAGGTAGGTAGTTTAAGGTTGTAAATAATAGCTGTGGTTACTTTTATAGCATTATGAATAAATTTAAGAAAAATCTAAGCAGTATTGAATTTAGTTACTTTATTTTATTAAGACCACTATTCCACAAAAACTTGGATATGCCCCTAGTGATTTGTAACACCGGTGACAAAAGTGGGATGGAGGCATTTAATAAAATTAATAAGTTAGACAATAGGCTAGTACTTAATTATATTTTAAAAATTAGTTTATTGCAATAGTTGTAGGTAAAAAAAATTAAGATGATTTTGTACAGTCATTGCAGTGCATGCTATCATGAAAAATGTCTGCCAAACTGGAAGTACTGCAAATATTAATTAAAGGGCTAGGTTTCCAAAGGGGTTAAAGAAAATGTGAAAAGTGTAAATAAAACTTTAAAGAACCAAATTAGTGGTGTGAAAGAAACTGTAAATATCCAAATGCGTAATGTAATACAAAGTGTAAACAAGAATGTAAATAGGCACTTCCAATGTATAAAAAGCGTATAGAGTAAAACAAATTGAATGCCCTCTTCCAGAAATGCTGGAAGACCTGCTAATAAGAACAGGAGAACTGGTGACAGGGAAAGACTGTTTCAGAATTACTGTATAGAAATAGGGATGCCTTTTCCTATGGACCAAACGACCTTGGAAGAATTAACGTAATCTCCCACTGCATTGATACAGGGGGTCCCAGATGTATAAAGCCACGGCCAAGACAATCACCACTAGCTTCACATGAGGCAGTTGAGGGTATTCTGAAGGAAATGCTGTTAGATGTGATAGGACCGACAGTTAGTGCATGATCTTCCCCCATTATACTAGAACGATGGCTCTCTGAGGTTTTGTGTGAATTATCGCCAGGTTAATAATGTGATAAAAAGACTTACCCACTTCCAATGATAGATGACACATTGAACAGCCTAACACGTTGACAATATTTTTCTACTTTGGACACAAAGAGTGGGTACTGGCAGAGCGAGGTGGTCCCAGTGGACCAAGAGACGACTGCATTNGAGCGAGGTGGTCCCAGTGGACCAAGAGACGACTGCATTTTGTGTCGGGGGGGAAAGGAAACTGGCAGTTCAAAGTTTGCCTTTTGAACAAAGTTTGCCTTTTGAACTTTTGAATGCCTGGTGGAAAATGTCCTCCTGTTAGATATCTGTCAGGTTTAGCTAGATATTGTTGTGACAGGAAGGTNTTTGAATGCCTGGTGGAAAATGTCCTCCTGTTAGATATCTGTCAGGTTTAGCTAGATATTGTTGTGACAGGAAGGTCATTCAAAGAGCACCTATCACGCTTAGAGGGATATGTAGTATCTGCCCACGGAATTAAAACAGACTCTGAGAAGACAAAAGCAATAAGAATTTGGCTAACACCAACTGACAGAATCAAAGTGCGAAGTTTTCTGGGCTTGTGTATGATACCGTCAATTTATATCTGGGTTCGCGACGATCGCCATGCCACTGCATGAACTGACTTAGGCAAAAAGGAAATTTCATTGGGCCATTGAGTGCAAAGTTGCTTTTAGTAAACTAAAGGAAATTTTGATATCTCCCCTGGTCCTGGGATTTTCTAACAGTAGGGCATGTTCATTCTGAATACTGATGCTAGTGATGTAGGCATTGGATCTGTGTTATCTCAGGTTTAGGATGGGAGGAAGGGGACACTAAAGTACTTAAATAAGGTTCTGCACAAGCCTGAGAGAATTACTGTATGAAATGCAGGCAGCTTCTGGCCATGGTGAAAGCAATTTCACACTTCCACACCTACTTTTACGGTAGAAATGTTATTCTAAGAACCGATCATGCTTTATTATGCTGGCTACTTAATTTCAAGAACCCTAAAGGTCAAATAGCCTAGTGGATACAGTATCTTCAAGAATATGACTTTGAAATACCACAGATCTGGATGCCTTCACATCAACGCAGATGCGCTTTCTAGGAGACCATGTGAATCATTCTCTCGTCATTGTGAATGCCAGGAAGTAGAGTGGTGAATTGCTGAAGGTATGGAGGACCGGAATTAAAGTTTCCGTAATGGTGACTATGGCAGGAGAATGTCGGGTGGGGTTGTAAAAGCCACAGACAAAAAGGATACTGCCTGAATGTAGAGAAATATTTAGAAGGGCCTTACAGGAATTTAAAGCAGATCAATAATATTGGGGGCCACGGTGGTGTAGTGTTCAGACTACTCGCCTCCCATCTATCTAGGTGAACTGGGTTCGATTCCCGGTGGGGACACGCTCTGATTTTCGCTCTTTGGAATCGTTCCAGATGATGCTGCTGGTCGGCGGGTTTTCTTGAGGATCTCCCATTTCCCCCTGCCCCTGCATTCCGACGCTGCTTCATATTCACCTCACTTCACCATCATCGGCTCCCAAGACCTTGATGTTAAGAGCCACCCAATCTCTCCATTCACTCCATCTCTTCATAAATGATGTGGTCTTTTGGATTTGTCGTCAAGGCTCTCAGGCAAAACCTAGTCTACTTAGACTGAATAGCACTCTACAAATGTCAGGTTATTGCAGAGTCTGTTGGAAATAAACAAATTGAGGAGGGGGCAGTGTTACATGCGACTGCTCTGTGTCCCCTTTCTTGCCTCATCCTCCATGGGAATGCATGGTGTGCTTCAAGGGTGTGCAGCGATATCACTTCTAAGGGTGCTGCCACGCCACTTGAACATGTGCTGCTGCCGCTATAAGCCTATCGGGACTCATGCCACTTCCTGTCCTTGCGGGAATTGAATTACTTGGGTAATCATTGCAAGAATGTTCTGGTCATCACCCTCGCCCTCCCTCAACACGACTCGGGGTGCGGGGAGCCTTCTGGATTGTGCCAGCTAGCCTATAAAAGCCACAACGGGCCTCCGAGTAGACAGCCTGGAGTCTGGAGCCTTGTTCTGCCTTAAGTGTCAGGTGTATGTAGCGAGTGAAATGATGAGTGACGACTACAACAGTGACTAGCGAGAGTAAAGTCTGTGTACTGCAAGCACCAGTACAGTGTAGAGAGAGACTGATGGTTGGGACTGCAGAACTGTATACATGAGTGGCAGACATCTGGAATCATGGCAATGGACAGTTGGATTGAACATTTTTATGTAATAAGTGTGATGTAAGTTACTGTAACCAATATAAAGATAGAATTGATATTTATGCTGAATATTGTTTTCACGGAGAATAACAGAGATAGGTATTTTAAGGTTGTAAATAATAGCTGTGTGTGTTTTTATAGCAATATAAATAAAATTTGGAAAAATTTAAAATACAATAAATTTAGTTATTTTAGTTTTAATAAATCCTCCATCCCTTACAAACTCGGATATGCCCCTGGCGATTTGTAACAGTATAAAGACAAAAAACTTGTACCTTGTGTTCTAGTCTTAAGGCATGGTCTCGAGGCGACAGTTGTGTTTCTTTACCACGTGGGGTGCTGTTTGTCTCGTTCGCTGCTGTGTGCCATGTGCTCTTCCCCCCCTNGACAGTTGTGTTTCTTTACCACGTGGGGTGCTGTTTGTCTCGTTCGCTGCTGTGTGCCATGTGCTCTTCCCCCCCCCTCCTGGCTGTCTTCAAGGAAGGGGAACAGTGCACACAGCTTCTGACAGTTTAAATGTCTGAATGTGGCTATTGTTTGTCTTCTAGTCTGTGTCCACAAGTCACTCTTCACACGCGTAATTCTAGCACGCATTTCAAGCCCCTCTCACCCTCATGAATTATATGTTCTTACCCATTGGACTGTATGTACAAAACAGTTTTGGGCTGCCAGTCTAAAATGTGTATGTGTGTATGTATATATATATATATATATATAGAGACACACACACACACACAGACACACACAATGTTTTACTTATAAATAATAATTTGTTTTCAAAGATAACAATTATTACCCAGCTTTGCATACAAAATAAATAAAAATATATGTAAAACTACAGAAATAAGTCAGTGCCATTCGCAAAGTGAACATATTAATATTCATTTTCTCCAAACCAACTACTTTTTTAAGCCATTTGTTGACAAATTATATACTAATAACACACACAAATTAATCTTTTTTTTTTTCCCTTAACTCTGCGTTAAAAGCAAAATCAATGTTGTGAAATAATTAAGAATGGAGGTAACGTAAAATATTAATAACTGATCTAACTGTGAGAATTGAATAAAAGCCACAGCTGATAGAAGAATGACAATTGACACAGTTGTCTAGACTCCTATAACAATCAAACTTCCCTAATGTTTACATCTATAAAACAATACAAGATTTTACCAGGGGTGTAGCTGGGATGGGGAGGCAGAGGTGGGGGGTTATAACCTCCCCTTTGTCCCTACGTCTGCCAACAATTATTAAAATTATTAACTAGCCTTCAATTGTGATAAAATTATGTAATTGTTGCATATTACAATGCATTTTATTAAACACTGAAGAAGTTTTTCGCCTAATTAACAAGTGTCAGCTTTGCTACAGCCGGTGTAATGAATTCATAATCAGTTCATGCAGTGATTTGAACAGGAACAAATACAGCCTGTTACCCTGCCGAAGTAGTTGCTAAGTATGTGTGGACTGTAGTGAATGGCGAGTGCTGTGGGTTTGGCGAGCAACAGCTTTTACTGGCAGTGTGGAGATGTCGTGAGCAATCCTTGGGAAGAAATAACATTGCTTGGCTATCAAGTAGAAGAGTGATATCTGATAATATTAGTGAGGACACTGATACCAGCAGATAGTCTCGATATCAGTAACTGTATCAGAGTATCAGTGCTAAAAAAAGTATCAGAACATGATACTTAAGAGCTGTAGAATTGCATGGTTTTATGAAAGCAGTACGTATTTCCAGTTGAGAAAATTCACAAGAGTAAAATAAAGCAATATGAATAGTTTTAANGAGTAAAATAAAGCAATATGAATAGTTTTAAATGTGGCAAAGTCATAACAATAATCATTGCAAAAACGAGTCTGTTACAAATATATTAGCATATTTAATTACAAATTTATTGTTTTGGTTAATAGGCAATTATTGTTGTTTAGTTATTAACAANATGTCGTGAGCAATCCTTGGGAAGAAATAACATTGCTTGGCTATCAAGTAGAAGAGTGATATCTGATAATATTAGGGAGGACACTGATACCAGCAGATAGTCTCGATATCAGTAACTGTATCAGAGTATCAGTGCTAAAAAAAAGTATCAGAACATGATACTTAAGAGCTGTAGAATTGCATGGTTTTATGAAAGCAGTACGTATTTCCAGTTGAGAAAATTCACAAAAGTAAAATAAAGCAATATGAATAGTTTTAAATGTGGCAAAGTCATAACAATAATCATTGCAAAAACAAGTCTGTTGCAAATATATTAGCATATTTAATTACAAATTTATTGTTTTTGTTAATAGGCAATTATTGTTGTTTAGTTATTAACAACGAACGTGTAGGGTCGAGATTTTATAATGTTATTCTAATGCAGATTTCTTAATTTTGAATTGTTTATTTTATTTTTATCATATAAAATGTATAATATGTATTATAGGTACCTACTTGAAAAGTTATGTCAACCAAGTGCTACTGCAATAAGTAATTCTAGGGACAAGACTGTTCATTTGCTGGATTACTCATCCTTGTGTGTTTCTTGTTTACTTTTTGATTATGCCTTAGTTTCTTCTGCAGAGTTCTCAATTTATTTTCATATCTTTTTACAACCACTAACCTTGGCTTGTTTTTTTATGTCTGTGCATTTCTATACCATATTCTGGGTTCTCTACTACGAACAATTAAGCTCTATATTTGGCAGTGGATTCTCTATCTACTGATTTTCAGGGAACTGTCAAAAAGTTTCCATACATCCAGGATTTTAGTAGATGAAGAGCTGACATGTACATCAATAAAAAAACAACTTCTAATGATATAAAACTTTATGTTGAATATAATGAGAGCTGCACATTATCTGTTAAAAAAGTTTCACTGATAAACACAATATAAAATAACTTTAAAAAGTCATTAATGTAAATAATACTTTTAAAAAAAATATTTAACCTCTACTTGCTTAAAGAAAGAATATAACATCACAAAGTATCGCAAATGATTGATTGTAAGCAGACACCGAATGCAAGGCAAATTATGAATTTCTCGCGCGCACTCAATCAGCTGAGGACATGTGGAGAGGTTATCGATCAGGCAGTGTGTTCGCAATGAGTGAGACGGAGAAGCGGAAGCGTCAGCAGCGGGAGGAGTGAAACAATCTACTCCTTCACTTGTTTCTCTCTCTTCCAAGCTACNTGATTATGCCTTAGTTTCTTCTGCAGAGTTCTCAATTTATTTTCATATCTTTTTACAACCACTAACCTTGGCTTGTTTTTTTTATGTCTGTGCATTTCTATACCATATTCTGGGTTCTCTACTACGAACAATTAAGATCTATATTTGGCAGTGGATTCTCTATCTACTGATTTTCAGGGAACTGTCAAAAAATTTCCATACATCCAGGATTTTAGTAGATGAAGAGCTGACATGTACATCAATAAAAAAACAACTTCTAATGATATAAAACTTTATGTTGAATATAATGAGAGCTGCACATTATCTGTTAAAAAAGTTTCACTGATAAACACAATATAAAATAACTTTAAAAAGTCATTAATGTAAATAATACTTTAAAAAAAAATATTTAACCTCTACTTGCTTAAAGAAAGAATATAACATCACAAAGTATCGCAAATGATTGATTGTAAGCAGACACCGAATGCAAGGCAAATTATGAATTTCTCGCGCACACTCAATCAGCTGAGGACATGTGGAGAGGTTATCGATCTGGCAGTGTGTTCGCAATGAGTGAGATGGAGAAGCGGAAGCGTCAGCAGCGGGAGGAGTGAAACAATCTACTCCTTCACTTGTTTCTCTCTCTTCCAAGCTACNGGAGAAGCGGAAGCGTCAGCAGCGGGAGGAGTGAAACAATCTACTCCTTCACTTGTTTCTCTCTCTTCCAAGCTACTCTACAACCAGAGGGAGGGCATGAGGATGCCATACTGGTTGCTAGGCAACTAGCTCCAACCCCACCAATCGTTCAGTAAGGGGAGGAAACTAGGTCGCAGCTGGGCTCTGTCGAGTATCACAGGAAAGCAGATGCTTACTCAATCCAGGCCACATTCCTACATTTCACAATGGCAACATTGTGCGTGCGTGGCAATTATCTGCCTTTTTAACGTGATTAATATTATTTCACTTTTAAAAAAAACCTGTGTTTTTGTTACACGCACAAATAAATGTGATAAAATTTGTTTCTTTGCAGTTTTAAATAATAAATTCTTCAAAACCACACCCTCGAGTTTTCCTGTACACTTGTGCCTGTTGCAAGTTGTGGTGCTCGGGATCGGTGCTTGTCCATTATTTGGCCACAAAATGGTGTCAAATTGTTTTTCCAGAATATCAGGTTATACTAAAGACGTGTGTGTATTTGAAATAAATTAATGTAAATCCTCCTATCTCCCTGCAAAAAGCCATTGAAAAGTGAAAATGAACTTCACTTTTGGCAATAAGTCGCTCAATGTTCAGACAATTTTTGGCGACAAGGGAGGTCAAGTATATTCTTCTGGGGATATAATTTTATACAAAAGCCTCTTTGAGTTATATTTAGTTTAAAAGTCACATTGGTTATACACCAGAGAGGATTAAATGCAAATTTTACGAGGAAAAACCATCCGTTAAACGCAAAAGAAAACATCTTTGGAAAAAATAACTGCTGGTTCAAAATCACTGCATAGCATTTTCACGTGAAACCATTTTCTTTGAAATTCTGCATTGGTGATAGGTGCAACTATTTTGAGTGGCAGATAATCGTGAAAAAATTTCTGCAATCTGGGATAGAGTTGGAAATGTGTAAGAATGGCACAGTACTGTAGCGGATTACCATCGCATACTCCGTGACTGCAGTGACCTTGTTGGAGGTCAGACTCGGCGGTGCACTTGACCAGTCTGTGGTGCAGTACATTTGACAGGATAACCGTGCGTTGTTATAAACCAAGTTCACAGTATTAGTTTTAACAAATGCTTCAGGTACAAACAATCACGTAAAATCTTAAGTGATGGGACTGGAATTTTTTNCACAGTATTAGTTTTAACAAATGCTTCAGGTACAAACAATCACGTAAAATCTTAAGTGATGGGACTGGAATTTTTTTTATCAATGCAATGTTTAATAAATTATAAAAGCTGATAATAATAATATTATTATTTATTTAGGAATTTGCTAGGACCACTAAAAAATTTAGGTGCATACAGTTTTTCAGTAGTACATGTGTTTTCTGCACATAGAGAATCCACAATATGTCTGAAATTGAAGTACATTAGTTCATTACCATATAAGCACTTTCACATATCCCATTCTTCGTAATTATTATTATTTTTTTTTTTTTACTGTCCTTTCTTTTAATTTTGACACAAAATTGAAGAACTGAGTGGTATTTGCGTCACTGTTGTACAGGATAATCAGGAAGGTGGCAGGATGTAAAACAGGTGTCTGTGAGAACAATTGACTGTCATGGCATCAGAGCCATATCTTTGTGATAAGTAGCTACATACCATATAATGACTGAATGATTTAAGTGTGGTGACAAGTTTTGCAACAAAGTAATTTGCCGCTATTTACCATGAAATTCAGGGGATCACAGTAACTGATTTGTATGTTCATCTTCAGGATTTAAAATTATAATTGTTGAAATTAAAATGGACCGTGTTTGGCAGTAGACACAGTCTCGTATAATTTTGCATACTCGACAAACCACTCTCGTATAAGTATCTTAAACTCGTTTTGTGGAACACTGCATATAAATATGGGAATCCTTTAAAATTTCTTGGTCGCAGATTTTTGTGCCAGTATAAATTATTTCTTTTTAAGTTACTCATTATTTTATTATTTAATATGCAGTGGAATGCAGTCATCCTTCAGAATTCTTTTTCTCGTCATGTGGCTTACAGAAACTTACAATACAGTAGTTTGTAATGTAACGTCCAAATACATTATTTTGATAAGAGTTCATTAAAATCAGGGAAATTTAAAGAAAAATGTATGTTCATGTTTAACATCCAGTTATCATACGGTACCACACATTTATAATTGTTTAAAGCTTGGAAAGTTTGAGAGACTGTCCAACACAGCCAGTACGTCTGATGAACGTATATATTCAAGGACCCATGGAATCAAGCAAAGGAAAAAGGAATGATGGGCAATCCAAGTAGAGAGGAAAAATTTTGGCCTTGAGTCTTTGAAGTAAGCAAAAAACTAGCATGAAAATCTTTGCCCTAAGCTGAAATTAATTTATTTGGAAAAAATGTGTGTGCAGGTAGCAGATATAAATTAGATAAGCTAGTTGCAGAAATAAATTTTGAAATACTGTTACGCATACTTATATGTAATTTTGTAGATTTGCTCTGAAAAGTGTATGTAACATAAATTTTTTTACGGTGTAAAAGCAATTTTACATTATCAAGACAGTGGTGATGTAGCAAAGATTGTTCCAATATGGAATAAACGTTTTTATAACGGACCACTTTTTAAAATGTACTTATTAATTAGGTTTAAAGTTTGATTTAACAACTGCATACCAGTATTTATTTGCCCTTGGATCCCTTAATCGTTTCTTTACCTACAATTCCCCATATCCTATTGACCCTTTCAAGGAAAAGTGTGTGAACTTGAGTTTGGAAGAAGAAAATTTTGTTAAGACAGTTTTGCACAACTTCTCATCAATTAAAATTATGTTTGCCCATTAAGTGCGAGAAAGACTACATTAAAGTCACTGTGTGCTGTGTTATGATAAATAGCAGTATGTTGCAGCTGAATTGTGTGCGTTTTTTTTATTTGACAGAAAAGGTTTAAAGTAAATGGAATTCTTTTCAGAGACTAAATCCTCATTTTATGCATTTTTAAAATTTTTATTTCGAAACAGTTTTATAATTTTTGTTGCTTTCATATCTTGATTTTTGGTTAAAATGTTATTTAGTTTTACATTAGGCTATGTTAGTTAAGTTCAGGTTGTATTATATTATTTTTATTTCAGGCAAAAATGGTTGACAACATGAACCAGGAACCTGCATCTTCTGATGCACCTCAGGTCACTATTAAAGTTGAGCCTACAGAAAATGTAGATCGGCCTTCAGTGCATACAAGTGTAAACGGACCTTCAAATCAAACGGTAAATGAGCAGTAACAACATATTCCAGTTATTTTATTGTGGTTCATATTTCAAACTACTTCAGTTCTTACATCTGCAGGTGATAGCTTACCTTAACTCATTAAGAAATTTTTTTTTTAAATTATGAGAAAATGTTTTAATTTTTTGTCACTGAATCATTTTAAGCCGAGATTAAACGTGTGATGTACACAGGTTGAAAGAAAATTCACAGATATGAACTTTTGTGTTTCATCTGTCAAATAAACTCTTAGCTGATACTATAATTATACTCTCTATTTTCTCGTAACTTCTTTTTCTCTGCATATGCTCTTCACTCATTGTCCATTCTTTCCTTTCATCCCTCCCTCTCAGTTCTCTTTCTGACCTCTCTCATAGTGTAAGAACTAGTGTTAAACACATGCCTAGTTTGAGAAAACAATGGATTTTTCTGCCAGGTTTATTTTAATGGTGTGGGCGCAATGACTGATCATTTAGTCTGCTTGCCTCTCACCAAGGCGAACCAGGTTCAATCCCCGGCTGGGTCACCGGATTTTTGCATGTGGGAATCATGCTGGACGATGCCGTTGGTTGGCGGGTTCTCGGAGATCTCCCGTGCTTAATTCATTGCAAACCACCTATAGGCAGTTGTTAAAGGGTTGTTTACCATTGTATTCATAAAAACTGTTTACAGATATTGGGTTTTAAACCTAAATGTCTAGTGCTTTATTAGAGCACAAACGTTGATACACAATAAACGCTATTTTAACTGTTGGACATGCAAAATTGTACTGGAGTTGGTAGTGGCTGTATGTTAAATCTGATAAAAACTTGTAAAAGATTAATACTTTAAATATTTGATATTGTAATGTGTACATACCTATATTTATGCTGAAAGTTTTGTTTTGTAAAGCCGTTCTTAGTTGGCAAGATATCATGAGTAAATAACTGCCTTTGTTTGCTTGTTTGCAGGCAATGTCTGAAACTACAGAAAGTATAGCAGAGCCTACATCTGCTACACTTCCTGTAAAAATCAAACAGGAAGTTGAAGAGGAACTTGTCAGAACTTTAGTACCAANGAGCCTACATCTGCTACACTTCCTGTAAAAATCAAACAGGAAGTTGAAGAGGAACTTGTCAGAACTTTAGTACCAAAAACTGGACCTGAAAATAGTGAAAATGAAACTAAACCAAATGTGGCTTTTTCAGGAGAAAAAGTGGGCGAGGACAGTAATAAAGAAAAAGAAGTGGTCTCCGAAGTTTCCAAGGTTTGGCGATGCAATTTTGAATTTTTACAATGTGAGATAGGGGTGTTAATTGGTGCTAGTGTTTTAGTTTATCTGACAATTTTCATGTGAACATCCAGCCACTGTTAATCCCATAATGTGGCATATATTGGGTTTTTTTTTATGCATCTAAATATCCACGTTTCTCATGCATATACATGTTTATAATTGAGCTTGGCATATTCTAACAATGTTCTCGATACATATTGTAGAGAAATGCTTAGTATCGCCAACCTGTCGATGAGCCAGTTCAATCATTTAATTGCCTGTAATTCTGCACCAAACTTTCAGAGGCCACTGTAGCTGGAATCGTACTTGTTGAAGCCAGTGAACATTCTTCACTTACCAGTAATACATGTTGTGATAGTTAACTTTGTTGTTGTTCTACATGACCAACACCAATGACTGAAACCCAAACTCAATTTAGNATACATGTTGTGATAGTTAACTTTGTTGTTGTTCTACATGACCAACACCAATGACTGAAACCCAAACTCAATTTAGAATAATGGCCAGAACAAGCACCTCTGGTCATTTGTGTCTGTCAGTCCTAGTCCTTGCACGTCTGTGTTCACATAAAATAGTCTGCTGTAATTGCAGCTTGATGTGCTCAAGTGTCACAATTTCAAAGATGACTTATTTCAAGATACCACACAGCACCAACATTGCTTTTCTGGTGGTGTCACATCTGCTGTCCATACATTCATATGTAGAGCACANAAGATACCACACAGCACCAACATTGCTTTTCTGGTGGTGTCACATCTGCTGTCCATACATTCATATGTAGAGCACATACATGCTAGGTGAAGCGATGCATGAGTGTTGACACTGACAGACTGAATAGCTGGCCAGGTTAGAGATACCTTTGGGCAAGTAATGACTCGGTAATCCACCACATCTGCATGTCCTTCACACTGCAGTTGCTCAATTGTATGCCTCTTAACCATTCTGGGACATTCTATGCCCCCCACACAAACTATGTATTCATGTACAACCATTGCATGTTCTTTCAGGTATGTACAATGTGATCCTGACACTACCGGAATGGAAATATCTTGCTATTCTTGTACTATTTTTCTTAACAGTTTTCAGAAATTGTCCCTTCAGTCACCTCAACCAGTGGCTGAAGTCATTTGACGCCACTTTGAACCAAGAGGTCCAGTGTTTGTCTTCACTAGGCTATGGACGTGTGTGTATTGTTATTAAAAGTATGTTAGTTTGGTTTATTGGGAGACTGTAACCCCCTCTTCTAGTCTTCTTGTATAACATCAGGGGTTTTAATAAGTCTAAGAATAAATAAACAAATTAATCCTTGCTTCCAGCATAAAGGACAAGTATTTACAGTTTAACTGTAGACTGTCATTACTTATATCAGCACTAAGATCAGGGTATCAGTAACCTATTAACTAAACATAGCATTTGACAAAGTGACAGAGGGAGGGGTGAGCGGGAGTTTGGGAGAAGGGGGGGGGGATATGGTACTGCTAGAGCTAGCGATGATTGCAGAAATTTGCAAGCATTATTTTGAGCCATTACTGGAATAAGAAATGGAAGGGTTATGTTTTCAATAATATGCTGAATTTACCCCAGGAGAAATAGCAGAGATACAAAAGATGAAAGTAGCCTACCTAAAGAGCAGTGACTGGAGAATATCTAAAACCATACCACACTGACAATTTCGGAACCATATAGACTGAAACATGGTCAGGGAGCCCATAATGGATTTTCATAAGCTACAGATTATCAAGATTCTGATTTCACAGGCCTTGTGGTGGTGGAGCTGTTCAGGGCAGTAACAGGAAAATTTTGATTGTGTGTAGTTCCTGAGGCGTATATGCAGAAAAGCGTGGNGTGGAGCTGTTCAGGGCAGTAACAGGAAAATTTTGATTGTGTGTAGTTCCTGAGGCGTATATGCAGAAAAGCGTGTTTTTTTTCCTCAACAAACCACATCTGATCATACACACTACACTGCAATCCCACTGACCACGTGATTTATATAATTGAAGTTCTACATAACAATCCCTAACTCTGCTTGAAGAAGAGGACTACAGACCAAATTTTCTTGTTGGCAGAAGTCAAATCAACTGAAATTCTGAAGCCTAAATGGTCGTACCTGCAGATGGAAATCTTGCCTGGGTGGAGGTAACTTAAGAGTATCCTCACAAATAACTTAACTCATTTTACAGAAAAAGTGGAAAGAAGCATATGTGTATAGGATATGGAAGCATGAANGTGGAGCTGTTCAGGGCAGTAACAGGAAAATTTTGATTGTGTGTAGTTCCTGAGGCGTATATGCAGAAAAGCGTGGTTTTTTTCCTCAACAAACCACATCTGATCATACACACTACACTGCAATCCCACTGACCACGTGATTTATATAATTGAAGTTCTACGTAACAATCCCTAACTCTGCTTGAAGAAGAGGACTACAGACCAAATTTTCTTGTTGGCAGAAGTCAAATCAACTGAAATGCTGAAGCCTAGATGGTCATACCTGCAGATGGAAATCTTGCCTAGGTGGAGGTAACTTAAGAGCANTAAATGGTCGTACCTGCAGATGGAAATCTTGCCTGGGTGGAGGTAACTTAAGAGTATCCTCACAAATAACTTAACTCATTTTACAGAAAAAGTGGAAAGAAGCATATGTGTATAGGATATGGAAGCATGAATAACTCCAAGCTATCATTTGCAGTTGAGCTGCACGGAGAGAAGGTTGCGATGAAATGGAGGGTATTTGCATCCATATTTGGGAGGACCACAGTACGTGTGGCACACTGCCACAATGACTCTGTTGACATCGTGCAAACACCTTATTATTGGCCTACAAAATGGTGGTGGGACCAGCTGCACCTGCCTCAGATGACAGAGAAGTGACTGAAGAAACTGTGCAGAGATGATGACAGGAGGCAGCCCAGGAACTACAGAAAGATTATCAAGGAAAGTAGTACCCAGAGATCTGCAGTAATGAGGGAGACAGGATCCAGGTTGGCAAAAGTCTACCCCCAATCTGAATCCCTTTTGTGCTGTAGAGGGAGGTCCCCTGGACCGCGAAACACCAGATGAGGGACACCAAGTAGGTATAAACAATAAGTAACCCTCAATAAGCTCAGAAAACTACATTATGACCAATTGATTAAGGCCCCTAAAGGTTTTAGTGGACAAGGGAATGTGCCTCGGTATCCTCTTGTGTGAAGACAGTCTCGGGGGAATATATGTAGGGCCAATTTCATGCTGCTGCCTGTACAGTGGTTTAAAGGTTTAAACTGCAAGGCATCCTGGAGATAGGTCCCCAGAAGGTGACACACATAGTGAGAAAATATGAGATCATGATTACTCCCTGTAAGCCCAGATGGTTTCCTGATGCCCTTGGAACTAGGAGAAACATGGAAGAGTGTGAAAGGAAAGAACTGGAGTGTCCAGATGGGTGGAAGGTCCAATATAAGAGACTGATGATGGAGAGAGTGTGTTATGTGGCATGAGATTCCCACAGTAAATTCAATGAGCATCCAAGAGAAGTGAAGGGTGTCTGTGAATAACTCGTTGATGAGAAATGGCTAGGCGGCTGTTTGCTGCCGCTGAACATGACTCAACGCCACTCCATTTATAAGAGAAGTACTAATTTTGGGGGAAAATACACCCAGACGAGCTAGTGAAAGCTCTTGAAGGAAGTCTCTGTCCATTGATACGTGCTGCAATCTACACTGGAGACCACAGAATTCAAGGATTTCCCCGAGTATTGATAGAGGCACATGGATGGAAGGAAAAGACCGCCCTGGGAAGCATCCAGAGTTCACCAGGTAGCGAGCCCCTGAACCCAAAGTTCTGGAGTGAAGCTTAATGCAGAGGGAAGGAGGCTTCTAAGGCTCCCCTCTCATGATGCTGGTGGCAGTGGCCCACCTACCACTGTTTATAAACTGATCAGCTCTGTACATGTTGATAGTGTGGAGGGTGTGATGACAGTATTGCAGTGCAGCAGCAACGCAAAGCTGCTCTTTGATCAGTTTTAGTGGTGCCATGGGGATGAAATGGCTGTCTGATTAGAAATCATGTGATATCTAGTATCAGCTCTCCTTTGCCACAGTTTCCTGAATAACAACATGTTTAAGAGGAGGTCATTTACTCATACTTGGTATTTTCTCGGTTTCAAGAAGTTCTGCTGAATCTCATTTGTCAATTGAAGAGAGGTGCAGGAATCTGTGGAAGAAACTGCGAGGCTGCTTACAGATAATTGACTGCGGCTTGTCTGAAAGCTGGCAGAGATGTTTTTAGTTTGTTTGGAAGCAAAGTGCTCACCGGAACAGTTATGACAGTAGGGACTTGTCTGCCTCTGTTGCGCTTGTTACTAGATTTTAGCATAGTGTGGTGTGGCTGGGTGATTGTCACCTTGTTCTCCTCATATCACGCAGTCAGAGGATGTTATAAGGAGGCTCTCATTGCAAGGATACCACTTGCTAGATGCACTCGTCACCGTGTGAAATTGTAACCATCTTCCAGGGCTAAGTAAATTCTTTCTGCCCTAGTTTGAACTACAGTTAATGGCATGCGTGCATGTTGTGCTGAAGGTGCACCGTCTGTGAAGGTCCCAGTCCACTACCAGTATACTAGGATGTAAAGTTCTTTGGAAAATTTGCTATCAGTCAGTATATCCTGGATAAATCATGTAATAGCTTGTACAAAATTATAATTTTTCCTTGCAGGGTAGTGCAGATGTTCCCCAGAATTCAGCAGCTTCAACTAACATGATAAGTCAAACTGTTAAACAAGAAATTGATGAAAGTAGTATTAACAACTCATCAGAAGTGACAGCTGGTAATAGGAAAGCCACTGATAATGTTGCTAAAGAAAGTTCTTTGCTTAGAAGTTCATTGAGAAATGGAGAACAAGTTAGTCAGAATTCCTCTGTAGGGCAGGTATGTTTTTAAATATCTTTAAAAAGTATAATAAATATCCTGTAGTTTGGATGTGTGTAGTGTATATATTTCGTTGTAGAATGTAATGTACAATTTTTTTTTCTGTTTGAGTCAATATTTTATTTATTTTAGTATTTTGTATCCATACCTAATAAAAGTGTTGGGATTTATTCTCTACATTAATAGCTCAATACATACTGTCGGTATTAAAATAATACAGCAATGTTGTTATTGTAGAGAGAGTTTAGCATTGCAAGGAGAAGCAAGAAATGATTCTTAATCATTGTCATACTAATTTTCATTTATCCCTAATTGTGAGCACTTATTGGACAATTGCATTCATTTTTGTGTCCAAACCAAGAGCCCACATGTTTACTTATGCTTAAGTTGAGTTGGGGTGATGTGGTGCTGATTTTTAGATTTGGGGTATTTGAGAAAAACTCGTAGTCTCTTCGCCATGGAGCCAAAAACAATTATGGCTATCCCCATTGTATGGGTTGGGAACTACATCATGCACTTGGACAAAATTTTGTAAAATTTGTAATGCTCGAATATTGACTTCAGTGTGAAGCTGTTGTTTCTTCCTTAATCTATTTTATTAAACTTCACTTGCTGGGGCGTCTCGTATCCAGTTAACACTCTCTTCAACTATGTCCCGGATACCAGAACCATTATTTGTACAAGGAAATTTCAGAGTATGAAATAAGTGAACCAATAAAATTACAAAAATTTTAATGTATCCCAACATTGGTTTTTTTTATTGGCTGGCCTTTTGCAGTAAATCACTTGCTGAACTGTAGACTCCTTGGTAGTTGGTTACTGAACCTGCTTTATAATAACATGATTCATGTCTTCATTGAAAAGGTTCTAATATTTAAACAAAATTGTCATTGGGAGCTTTTCCCTAAACATAACAATATTCTACAGCCTATCCATCTGCTTTCCGACATGATTTTGAACACTCCTTTTTTGCCTTGCTATAAGAAAAATATTTAAATACTTATTAGATTTTAATGTAAATTGACAAGTTTTGTTAGTTGAAACTTAAAATAATAAAACCAGTTTAATATGATGATATTTTGAATTTTATGGTGGCATTTGATTAATATATGTGGCTAAAATATGGTGAAACATTTCCTTAACTTACAGTACACTTAAAACCCATAGCCAAAACCTCAATTTGATATTTTTGTTGGTCATGTGTTAGGAAATAAAGATTTTTTTTAAATGAACAGCTTGTTTTGCAACTTTTTATATTGAAAATCTTTCAAATTAATCAGGTTTGTTAATATTTTGCATACCATTCGTTATTTGAAAAATATATTTGATTAGTTCATCGCATATCGCTTGAGTAAATAGCACTATAACAATTTTCAGTCAGTAAATTATTCTTAATTGCAGTCCATGAAATCATATAAAAATACAGGACAGAATATTGCAGTGAAAACATCATTCAAACTGTTCCCGAAGACTGAAACGCTGTATGGGTTGCAACAAAACTCTAAACAGTCCCTGTGTCAGTTTTGTCGATCATGTCTTGATAGCAGTGAAAAATAATCTAGTGGTTTAATCTCGTCTGTGTCATGGTTGACCTCAGATAAGATTTGAGTATGTAGTTACTTTAAGAAGGAGAATGAACATGCTGCAGTTTCTCAAGTAACAGGAACTACAAAAAGACGTACATCAGTAATGTTTGTTGGTCGCGCTTATGGTGGGCAGACATGTCTATTAACGCTCCTAGTGCTTGTCAGTCTTTATTCATAATGAGTGTCTAAACGGATTTCAAAGGTTTTTATAACCCTGATGTCATAAATAAAGTAAAATGTCTGATATGTAATAAACACGCAAGTATGCAGAATTAATTAACTGTTTGGGTGGTTACAGTGCAATAGTTCATAGAGACTGCACCTAAGAGAACAGAAATGGGTGAACGGTAAACAAATATATTTATTGTATAATTTTAAGTCTGTTAAAGTAGCTGAAAACAAAAATAGCAGCAAGTCGGCTAAGGAATTCATGAGACGATAATATTCATGCTGAATTCTCTCGGTGAATCAGTTACTAATCTTATAAAAGAAGTTGAAGAACAAAATAGTGACAGTGCAGTGTTGAAAACTGTAGACTATAGCAGAAAAGAGATTGCCTAACTTAAGAAAATATTACTTCAATAACAAAATGTAATCCAAGTAAAGACAGCTCAGACATTTCCATTGGCATTCAGCCTAGCGCTGTGTAAACCATTTGAAGACAGCAGGTTGGACAAGACGTGTGAACAACCTCAACGGCAGAAAAGTAGATCAAGTAAACAGCCAGTTAAATCAGCCTATTGCTTTACGTTTCTGCAGTGTTGCAGGAAAACCACAGACATCACTCACAATGTAACAAAGAGAATAAATCAACTAAGCATACAGCACAGATTGGAATCAGAGAAATTATACTGAAAGTTGTCCAAAAATTTACACAGTTGAAAACGAAAGCGTTGTTTGCGACACATTTCGACCCATCTGTAATGGCCAGTAATATTTCAGCATACAAAAAAACAGAAATTGACATTAATTACATAGAAGTCACACAGTTGTAAACTAAACATAAACCCTTTGCCTCTTTTTATGTGTGTGTGTGTGTCTGAGAAAAATATTTATCACTATTCAGTTCAGTGTTCTGGCCATCCTGTATTTTAATTAAACCTATTCAAATGACTGTTGCGAACTGATCAAACTATAGGATCAAGTGACAACCTTACAGATCCTTCTGACAAAGAAGAAGACAAACCAGAAGCCAGTGGTGAAATAGTGTTGAAATGTTGATATCAAACATTGTTAAGCAAACTATGGTGGTTTTATATATTACCAAAACATTAGAGAACTATGTATCAAAGCCTGTAATGTTGCAAGACGTGCCAGTTGTTGACACAGTCGAACATTAGCTGTCCTAACTCAGTCAGGTATGAACACTGAGACTCAAGTTTATGAAGACGCCAAAATAAAATAATCAGACGAGCAGGAATATAGTTCAACTGGCAACTATACTTTGCACATCAGTTACACCAGGGGCACAGAAAAAATGCAGTCTAATAACAGCATACATAAAATACTTCACAGCAGGCAAGTAGGAACGAGATTAGAATCACAGTATCGATTGTTCTGCAGTCGAAGATACTTGAATTGTTATGCTATTCACGAAGGCAGGAGAGAAAATGAACTCTCTCCTGGCACCCGAAATGAATGACCCCTCACACGAGCGGAAATAATTTAGTAGTTTAAAGTTAGTCCAAAATATGAAAAAGAAAGATGGCGGGCGCTGCCGGTGTGAGGGTTATCTATACAATTGATTGAACTATTGCAAATATAAAATCATCAACATAAAATGTATTGAAAACAAGTGATTTGAAACTGTATAAAGCCTTTTCACAACTTAAAAAAATTATAAAAGAAAAATTCAAAATATATAGATCTCACCGGTTTCAAGAAATAAATTATCAGTGTAAATAAATCCACCAAAATTATGCACATCAGGACAATGAGAGGCGGATACAAACAAGAAATAACCTTACAAAAAATTACACTAGCATAACAGACCAAAATGAAATAACCAAGATTTTTGGAGAATATTTCACTGCAGTTCATTCAAAATGTAGTTCCCACACTCTTGGGAATCAAATAAATTCACAATCTTTGAATGTGCCAAGTCCTTCATTCACTACCAGTTAGTAATGTGGAGTGTTAAACAGTTAAAATCTTCTATTTCAGCAGGACCTTGATAACATGCCAAATTGAATTGTTAAAGGCTGCTCATTTATGCTAACTCCTATTTTACAGAATATGTTTAAAAAAAATTTTGAAACAGGACATTATCCTACTACTTGGAAAACAGCAACAGTTATTCTCGTTCATATAAAACTAAGGAAACTACTAAGCACAAATTACAGTCCAATTTATGTACTTTACATTTTTTTAAAGTTTTTGAAGAAAAAAAATACAGTATAATTTTTATTTCCATTTTAAATTGAAGCTGTTTGAAAATCAGCATGATTTTGTCAAAAACAGGTTCACAACCACCAACCTTTTTACTTTTTTAAAATCCTATTTACAATAAAGTTATAACTACGCTGGTGCAAAAAGAACTCTTGGGCGTTACTTCTTGATTTTCTTCCAGAATCTTGGAATAAGCAATTTCTTCTGGGATATTCAGTATGTGAGAGTAGACCTGCAACATTGTGTCGAGAGCTACAGCTTGGGCTTATCATCTAGCGAGGCAAGTTATTTGAGGGGTGAAAATATATTTCAATCTTTTCCTTTAACCAGTTCTTCAAATCTGCCTCGTTACTTTGGTGACTGGTGTATTAAAATGCCCACATCATTCTTCTACTGCATACAGTATCATATCACTAGTACCTCTATAACACTGCTGCAGATCAAAATTCTTTGAGTGATTGCTACAGTAGCTTTATGTGGCAAGAGGTTGCAATTACAGTATTCTCTTTTGGATGCTCATAAAATACCAAACATATTGCTTCCACTATTGTAGCATTGCCATATAGTATTTTCAAAATGACAACATTTACTAGTTTGAATGTTGCCTCGCCAGTTAAGGAAACTATTTCTTACAGTGCAAGGAAATTTTATTCTATTTAAAAAAATCAGGTAAAGCTGTTTAAATGTTGACACTTGTTCGTAGCCACTTAAATTAATATCTGCATTCACTGTGATCACGGACATCATGGCCATTTAATTTACGTTGTGATCTCTTTCACAGTGTTTGGAAGTTGGTTGCTTGGACACCAATGTTGCTGTCCCAACATCTGTGGAGGTAGTTCTTACTGTGCGGTGTCCTTTTCCGTTGCTCGCAGCTGGAAAGACGTAACTAAGCACAGCTACCACTGCTTGAACCTAGGCCTTCATGTGACCCTATCTACNTTGCTCGCAGCTGGAAAGACGTAACTAAGCACAGCTACCACTGCTTGAACCTAGGCCTTCATGTGACCCTATCTACTCTTCCACTGTTCTTCCCTGAGTTATAGCCAGTAAACCATGCATGGATAGCCTGGTTCAGGACATGTTGTAGCACTATTCTGTTCATATTTTCCTGTTGTTGAGAATCTGCGATGGGGCGTGTCAAAGCATAAATTCTACTTGTATTACTCTAGTAGGCACCCTGTCACTCTGCCCGTTTTTTCTGACCTATTGAACCACTGCATCAGCTCATGCCCCTGTCATCCAGAACAGCTGCTCTGCAGGCTACCCAAAGCAGGTGGTACAGGTATTTCAAGCCCTCCAAGAGAGTGCTGTTGGGGAAGCCTCATCATGGGATGCACGGATTGCACTACTTCCCGCTGGCACTACTCCTTGATCTACTCCAATGGCATTCCTCATCATGTTCCTGTGTTTCATGCACCTGTCAGGTCCAATTCCTTTGGCAGTAACTGGGCGCCAGGCACACTTTGTTCCTAGGTGTACAACCACAGGATGTGTAATGGATCCTCCCAGTGATTAGCAGTGCTGCAGTGGTGTAGCAGTCTCATACTACTTGCCTTCCACCCAGGTAAACCAAGTTCAATTCCTGGAGAGGTTGCTCCTGGATTCTTGCATGTGGGAATAGTGCTGGACAATGCCCCTTGTCGGCAGTGTTTCTCGCGGTTCTCTCGTTTCCTTCGCCTTTTCATTCCGGCACTGCTCCATACCTACCTCACTCCACCCTCGTCTGTTCTCAAGACNTCTCTCGTTTCCTTCGCCTTTTCATTCCGGCACTGCTCCATACCTACCTCACTCCACCCTCGTCTGTTCTCAAGACCTCGATGTTAAGAGCCGCCCAAATCTCTCCGCTCCACTCCACCCTCCAGATTCACCGGCAATGCCACCTGTATCCGGTAGTACAAACTCTGAATATAATTAGCCCGGNCTCCACTCCACCCTCCAGATTCACCGGCAATGCCACCTGTATCCGGTAGTACAAACTCTGAATATAATTAGCCCGGTATAAACGGTGGGTTGTGCTGTTGCTCACACCGTGGCTCGCTGGATACTTTCTTGGTGATGCCAACACTCTGCAATTCCTTCTTCTCCGTGGGACAGACAAAGGATATAATAATTCAGCTAGTTGCCAACATATCTTGGTTATCCAGTACTGCCTGGTAAGTGCTTTGTTCTCTCCTTTGGCTATCTTCAATGATGCCTGGTCGTGGTTTATCATGGTTAGATGCAATATTGCTTCCTCCCTTTAATGTCTGGCAAGAGCCTGTTCTGAATATAGTCCCACACCTAAAAAGATTGTACCTTTTAAACCNCTTCCTCCCTTTAATGTCTGGCAAGAGCCTGTTCTGAATATAGTCCCACACCTAAAAAGATTGTACCTTTTAAACCGTGTTTTGTTTGCTATATTGCAAGTGTTGTTGT
The DNA here is from genome assembly GCA_002778355.1 of Clitarchus hookeri. Classification (NCBI taxonomy): domain Eukaryota; kingdom Metazoa; phylum Arthropoda; class Insecta; order Phasmatodea; family Phasmatidae; genus Clitarchus; species Clitarchus hookeri. The sequence continues at coordinate 94,024 of NQII01007402.1, forward strand.
TAATGGTATAATTTGTGTTTGTGGTTCTCCAAATAAATCTGAAATATCGTAACTTAATTGTAATTGCAAAAGCCACTTCTACGGCGTTCAGTACTTCTGTTCAATTTACGACACAAAGTTAGAGGAAGAGGGACAGTAGTTGCCTAGCAAATAGTGTGGCTTCCTAATGGCCACTCATTCTCAGTCAACTGGTGGGAGGCTAATAGCCTCCACACAGAGTCCCATTAGCAGCCAAATAGCAAACAACCTC
>NQII01007403.1:0-13134 GCA_002778355.1 Clitarchus hookeri
GAGGAGGCTGGGGAGAGAGGTTCACAAGGTTCACGAAAGGTGGAGGAGGTGTTGTGGTTGGGGGAGGATGGATGACAGGCACAAGAAAAATAAATGTCTTTAACAAAAAAAAATATATGAAAATAAGAACAGAATAAAAACGAAATGAAAAATAATACTTTATTTTTTAAGTACATCTTTTCATAGTTTTTAATAAAAAAAATTAGTATAAGAACAGTGACTAAAATAATTATTATTACACATTCTCATTCTGAAATAATCATGATAACGAAAACTTACATTCTTGTAAATATCATTTTTTGTTCTCCATACACTTTATATTACATATATTTCTTCTAAACCCTTGTCCCAGCACATTTATCGATGGCCGAGTGGTCTGATGCTTCTGCATGCCGACCGAAGGTTCGGCAGTTTGATTCTGCCCTCCTCCAGACGAAAATTAAATTTAAAAAAGCAGCGCCACCTAGCGGCCAACATGACGGCCGAGCTCAAGCAACACCAGCTAGCAGGCGAAAGTTGAAAGAAGGACAAGTGGAAACAAGTTTGCGGGGTCGAACGAAGATGAGGTTGGCACACTCTAGCAGCAATAAACAACATTAGGAATCGGTGGTGCAGTCTAGCGGAAGACGAGAGAACTACAGAATGTGAAGCGCAGTGACAGATACGAAGATAAAATAATCGGGTTAACAAGATGGCGAGTGACAAGTCAAAACAAAATGGTGGCGGGAAGCAAAATGGCATATGAAAACAAGATGGTATACAGAAACAAGATGGCGGGTGCAATATGGCGGCTGTGATGACTGAATCAAAGTTGGCGGTGGTGCCTCAGCCTCCAGCCCTTGTCCTCGGACCTACCAAATCCGTCTACTTTCCTCTTTGCATATATAATTGTAATTTATTTTACTACAATTAAGATTCATGACACCCGTTTTATAATGTGATGGGCGCTTGATAAATGTGGCAGCAGGGCTTGGTAATGCTTGCTGATAGGCTGATACTCAGCTGCCAAGAAGTTCTGTGAGTGGTATAAAAGCTTAGAAATATAACGTGTTTGAAATCGTCACAGATATCTGGCTTATAAATAATAATAAATTGAGAAAATAATCTTTTACTTAGAATTAGAGTTCCCATCATTTTATTTCTGATACCCAGCTAGCATGAACAACAGCAGCCAATGTGACAATTCCTAGAGCTAGATCATCAGTTTATTATCGAAATTGATAACATAATGTATCGTAGGGATTGATGTATAGGTGCATGTGAAAAACTTATTTATTTTGGAGTTTANGATTGATGTATAGGTGCATGTGAAAAACTTATTTATTTTGGAGTTTACCGTCACTACTTCACCGCCACACATTTGTCCTTTCTACCTCAAAGGCAGTTAATGTGAATAGCTTCTTCGTAACTCATTCTACTAAGAATTGCGAAATTTGCCATGGTTTAGTAATTTTCAAAAATACATTTTTGAAGATATCGTTGTTATCAATTATACTCTAATATTAGTTAGGGGCGAAATAGTATATGAGCTCTCGAAAGAATTGAAAGGATTTTTAAATAAGTGATAGTGTACAAAGTTAATTTTCTAAGAAGCAATGCCGAATAAAATTTACAAAATGCTGACAGTTATATAAATGCCGAAGCTGTGGTAATTAAGTTGAAGCTAAGATAAAATATTAATTTCTGAGGTATTCGACAGAATTTCCAAGGTTAGCTGGTATTTCATTTCTTAAAATCGGATGTGATGTAAAATTTAAAATCATTGTTTCTATGAGTTTTTAAATATTGTGTATGTAATGCAAAAAAAAAAAAAAGTTTACAAACAAAACAAAGACACCAAAATCTGGACAAATGTGATAAGATAATATGATAAATCAAGGCCCGTATTTGCAATGTTATGTATTCGCTGGTAGAGAAAATGCTGTTCGGTTGAAATTAGCTTCAGCAATGAACTTCCTGTCAGAGGTCGTGAATCCATTCCGTGTAGTGTTACACATCTGTTAGGTGCGATATATTAAAACCACATTCTTAAGATTTCCGTGATATTCGTAATTTTATTTGTGACACGAGACTGCCGTTGCATAACGATGTAGTGTGCAAGTAGAAGGCAATGATAAACGAGTACTCGCACGCTACGTTGCACTTCTGTAAGTCAACCAGGCGTAACACGAGTAACGAAGGACGCATAAGAATGCCTGTCTCGTGTTTGTTTACGGATTACGTCTATTAAAAAAGTTCTCTGATATTGCGTGCCTCGGTAATATGGGACTCAAGCAAGTTATAATAATCATTATAAAAATGAAGGACGAAAAAAAAAACGAATGTAATAAACATGAAAGAATCCAAGAGAGATAGGGAGGAAAAAAAAAAAGTTTCGAGGTATAAAAGGAGCGCGGGAGACGAGTATTCGAAAAATCCACTGCTCCGTATCATAACAGCATCAACCTCAAAAATTTGATGAGTTAACTTTTTTTTATGTGTACGAGAAGAGGGGAAAAGAGCTAAAGGGAAAGAAAACCATTAAAGTTGTCCCTTGAGCGCGGTGGAAAAAAAAATAAAGCTAAAAGAACATGAAATGAAAATATGTTCTGGTGGATCAGACGAGCGGAAGATTTTTGACGTGTACAAGGAATATGACAACAAGAACGGCGGTGCACAGTGGCTGGAATTTATTACAAATTTCTACCTGGGTTTGCGCGCGCGGGGCAGGGACAGGTTCACGAGGCCAGGATATTAATGTCGCCTGGTAAGGCCGATAACGAAGTCATCGCTGGAGTCAGCCGCGCAGAGAGAAACAAAGGGACTCGCATATAAAAGAACTAAACGGTGCATTATTATTTCAGCGATGAGGGGGTTGAGAGGGCTAATGTTTCATTTCCAAGTTATCGGGGATCCTGATGAGAAGGGGTAGGCGCGCGCCGGGTCCATGGGTTTGGAGGGGAGGTGAAGAGATGCTACTCCTCGACCTGAAAACATCCGCCACGAAAAGGGTGACTTGGTGGAAGGGGGTTGCCACCACATTTACTGCTTGTGGTCTCCGCGCGGTCGTGTTGGCGTGGGCAGGGCTTAGCACGACGACCTGCGTGAACGCGCCATCGCACACAGAAATCTACAAACAGGAAGGCGGGCAGCGGATCTCGGCGATGAGGTTGCTGTTGCCCACACCCGGCGTCGTTGACGACAGCAAGAATCCTCTCCGTCAGACTAAGACCAGGGCACGATGGTGCACGGGTATAGGCCAGCGTGGCAGCTCGAGAGGCCTCTGTTCTCAACATGACGCCGACCACTGAAGTTGTACCAGAGCAGGGCACAAAGCCGTCGACGTACCGGTAGCCGTGATTCGTCTAGATAATCAGCCTTCGGCAACGTGCAACGAGAGGAAATTTGGTGTAATAATGAACAATAAAACGCGACTTTGCAATTACGTAACTGACAAGCATTTGGCTCCTTACAAGTTGTTATAAGATTTTTGTATTTATTGTAGAACCGGAAACGTAACTGAATAATAACTAAAATCGTAAAACCTGATAAAACANTATAAGATTTTTGTATTTATTGTAGAACCGGAAACGTAACTGAATAATAACTAAAATCGTAAAACCTGATAAAACATTTATTGTAAGTATCGATATGAGTTTATTAGAGCCAACGACTACACCCCCCGCTTAAGTATACATTTAACCAAAGCTAGAAAGTTGTTTCTTAAATGTATAACAGCACTTTACATAATGCGTCAAATAAGAAAGAAATTAAAATGTACACCTTCGTCACAGGGCCGTGCACAAATATTCAATGCAACGTGATCACCAGATTACACACTGAGAGAAAAGATTCGTTGGTGGTAAAAAAAAACTATTTGGTAAATGCTCCCCAATGCGAAATTCTGTTGCTGATAAATAATAACCAATATAATTTCAAGTAGTGAAGCAGTTTGGTGCTCACTAACATTATCGGTAAGGTAACCTGTTCGCTTAGGATAGACTTCTGCATCTTAAGCGCAATCTTGCAAATTTCCTATGGCTATCGGTAGAGACCTGAAAAATTAGCGTTTTCATTTCGGGACAAGCTAGAATTCAAAACCCTGTACGTTTGTATCGCTAATGCTATTGGTCTACCCGTTGAATTACACCTGCTGGACAACTCTGAGCCTATAATAAACACACAGTAAAATGCAGACCGAATCACCGTCTTCCGCTAATACAACAAGCAACCAATGAACAGTAGTGATATCTGCATGATTTTGCATACGAAAATAAGAGTATAGCCTACAGGTCATTGGAACTCGAGAATTTTCCAGGTCTCTAGCTATTGGCCGCGTGTCTGTGCGAGATGACCTGTTTTACTCGACTGGGCCAATACGAATACTGAACGTCCGTGATTGGCTGGCAGACACTAAAGACGCATGCGAGTCGAAATCACCCAACCACGATATTGGTTCAGAACTAAGAGGGGCAGCGGTGGCGTAGTGTCCAGGGCGCTCGCCTCCCACCACGGCGGTCCGGGTTCGATCCCCGGTGGGTTCACTCCCGGATTTTCTCATGTGGGAATCNCATCCTGATATCGGTTTTTACGGCCGTTCGAAATGTTTCTAGGCCATTGTTGGTTCGTTAATAAAGGCTTTGGAAAATTTTTCTCCTCCGATCCTGCTTTCTACGTAACGTTAAACCATACCTACATACCAACAACCCGCCACCAGCAAAACACTTTGGTGAGTCCGTTATTATTGCTAGCATCACAATATCTATGCTGCTACTAACGAACACATTGTTGCCTTCCAACACAATGCATTTATTGGTGACTAGCGAACAGGCCCGGCTTCGCCCGGGTACAACTGAGTTTTACAGTGACACACTAATAAATACATTAGCAAAAGACAATTCATTTATGTTAAAACCGAATTATGAAATTAAAATATGCTGGCCTAGGTTTTTAACTGATTACGGCAACCCAAAAGGAAGGAAATATTTTTTAACCGACAGCCAAGAAGTNTATGCTGGCCTAGGTTTTTAACTGATTACGGCAACCCAAAAGGAAGGAAATATTTTTTAACCGACAGCCAAGAAGTAGGGTATTGTTTTCGGAGTGTATCTGTGCAGCTATCGCGTAGTTACCACATTTCCGCTTTCCAGCGTCGATGTATGAAAATCAAAAAGGGGGGTTTCATCAAGTTGTAGCTTTATAAATAAGTGTACCTAGGTAATACTTTTTGCGCTTGGCTGAGGGATCTTAATCGATCACCAAAGTTAAGCAACGTTCCCAGCGGCACACATTTGAATGGGTGACCGTTTAGTGGCATAACATCTGAGCGCTTCCGGGCTTCGGAGGGCACGTTAAATATTCGGTCCCTGTTGTTATCGATTGATAGCAGTCGTTAAGCCATCTCAGAGGTCCTTGGGTGGCCTGATAAACTCTGACACCAGAGGAAAATAATATTTCGGTCACGTTCCCAGCCGTTGCNGAGGTCCTTGGGTGGCCTGATAAACTCTGACACCAGAGGAAAATAATATTTCGGTCACGTTCCCAGCCGTTGCAGGGTTAGGTTTTGTTGTTATTCCACTGGAACTGTACAATTTTCTGGGATAAAATGTATTATATGTCCTAATTTAGGACCTAATGTACTTACATTCCAAATTACATCAAAATCCGTTTAGCCGGTATTGAGCTGAGTGGAAACAAACATACACACAGACTTTCGCATTTATAATATTAGTAGGATTATAAAGGTACTTTTGTGGCTGCCACAAAATACTGAAATGACGATAAAAAATTTGCTGGTGCTATAAAATATTCTGCGAGGTCTATAGCGACAAAAAATTTTGTTGGGACATACAATATATTTTTTTTTGTCACCACAAAATTGTTTTTTTTTAAATGCAGGTCTATCAAGTTATCTCTCATGATTTCCGAGACACGCGAGGGTTTGTGGTCCAATAATTCTCATTTCAATCCCCCTCCTCGCAAGCGCATGCCGAGGATTCTGCCAAAGACAAGGAAGAGCCTACAAACAGATCAGTTTATCTAGAGAGTTCATTTGTTTATCGGCCATCATAATAAAAAAAAAAGGCGAGGGCTTTGGAGAATATAACGCGTTGTTCTACGACAAAATACGAGTCGAGCAAAGACAAGTTCCAAAAGACGTTGACACATGTCTTGGCCCACACAAAAACAAATCACCTATATTCATTGTGTATTTCATTGAGATACTGAAATAATGGCGAAAGAGGCTCTAGCTTCAAATCCAGGATGAAACACTGAAGTGTGTGATATAATTTATTTGTTTCATTTTTGTTTTGTTTGCACGCCACCCAACTTTCCGATAAGCCTGCAAGAATAAACGTGACACGTAAACAAGCCATGGTGATTTTCTCGGAGTTCTCTCGTTTTGTCCCTTCGATAGTGTTCAATATCTACCTAATGGAAAACCTGGCATGTCGACAAGTCTGTCTCCAGGTATCAAAGCCGTCTTTCTTGGGACCAGCCTACGCTAACGTAATAATTGTTACCGAGCAAGATATCACGCTGTTCGCCAACCTACCCCAGCGACTAGGGTATCTAACATCTAAAGTAAAGTAAAAATGAATTTATACTCAGGATGTCCCGCACAGCACAACCACCGCAGGTAGGACAAGGCTCTAAGCGATAATCCGTGATTACTCAGGTGTGCTTAAAAAAAGAGCAAGTTTCTTGACTGAACAGAGATATTCCAAGTACAAGAAACATGTTACTAAAAATGAATTACAAACAGGATCCAATTTAATTAATTTATATAAATTACCTTAAAAAAATATAGATGTACACTAAAGAGCCTAAAAAACTGGTAAACCTGCCTAATATCGTGTAGGGCCCCCCGAGCACGCAGAAGTGCCGCAAGACGACGTGGCATGGACTCGACTAATGTCTGAAGGTATGCAGGAGGCATTTCACACCATGAATCCTGCAGGGCAGTCCACAAATCCAATCTGCTCCAATTTGAGAAAGGGTTGCACGTCTGTCACGGTTAATGATCCTCGTAAGTCGTCGTTTGTCCCGTTCGTTCACGATCTTTTTCCGGCCGCAGCGATGTCGAAGATGTGATGTTTTACCGGATTCCCGACATTCACGGTACACTCGTGAAATGGTCGTACGCGAACATCCAAATGTTATCGCTACCTCGGAGATGCTTGTCCCATCTCTCGCGCACCGACTATAGCACCGTTCAAACTCACTTAAATCTTGATAACCTTCCATTGTAGCAGCAGTAACCGATCTAGCTGCTGACCACATAGCGTAACTCTGATTGGTTTTATATCCCTTTTATTTGCATACGCACGCCTATACCAGTTTTTTTGGCTCCTTAGTGTAACATATAACAGCTCATATAAAAAAATAGGTTAATATCATGTATAATGCGAAACAACTATAGTTATCAAATCATAAATATGAATATCAGTTACATAGGTAAAAAATATTTTTTTTGGTATTACCTTTTACTTTTAATTAAACTTTCAGATTCGATATTTCTTTTATTAGTCGGGCTCCGGCGTATATATATTGTAAATTAAATTTTTTAGAAAGAAACGTTTTTATACCTAATTCAAATTTTAGTAGATCACATAAGTATAGAAATTGTGGCATGCACTTGCATGTTGGATAATATCAGTTGAGGTTGCTGGGTCATATATGTCCGGTTTGCAGACCTACCGTGCCGGTGAAACTGGCAGAATTCCCGAGTAAAATGTTTTTACGAGAGAGGCATGTTGCCTTGGGTCACGGGGTTACACCCGATCCGAATCCCTTCCCAGAATTCCATAGCCAGAAGGCCAAGGGACAGCGAACCGAAATCGACAGACTCCCGTGAACGGCACTTTTATGAAAACAAATTAATTTTATATAAATTTGCAAAACAGAGAAAACACGAAAAACGTAAACAAACACCAAACTCTGGGCGTTACTTACCAAAAGCGGCATCCTCAAACAATCACCACATTATACTAATTAAAATCGAGTAGACTTGCATATACCTAATTTTGGCTTGTTGCAAGGCCAAGGAAATTCCCTGAAAAGAACCGAAAAATACGAATTTAGCGGATACCCAAAATCAGCTCAGCAATTTACAAGACCGTCACATATAACCTTGCATGTGCTCGCCACCTATAGCTACAGAGAGAAAGAAAGAACAATAGTTGTGCAGTGAAACAAACATAGAACACAGACCAATTATACATAAATAAATATTTTTTAAAATTTTAATAACATAAATGATTTAAATAATTCTACTTAAAATATTATTATTCTTACAATTATGTATGACAATGCAGCCTCAATTTTCTATGTAGACAGCTGAAATAAAGTGCCTTCAGAAAAGTCATAATTTATTTTTTATCATATTAAAACTGACCAAGGATCAAGTTGTACAAACTAAATTACAAAATCTTCTGTCAGGTATTTTACTTGAAGGAAAAAACCTGTCCTTTTCCTTTTATTTTTTACGTTTAAATTACTCAATAGTGAATGCCATCTTGGAGTGATAAAATATTTTTTAATGTTTCTTAAACCTTAGTCAGGATTTACAACGACCCGTCGCGTCCTTTCGTCATCCGTCCGTAAATCACGTGACCAACAGACATTCGGAGGAGGTCATTAATTATACCCGTCCGGCCGTCAAAACCTCGGCAAGCTTTAACTTTCGACGGACGAACGGNGGAGGTCATTAATTATACCCGTCCGGCCGTCAAAACCTCGGCAAGCTTTAACTTTCGACGGACGAACGGGTGAAATTACAACTTTCTGAACTTGCAAGTTTTGTTACCCGTTCGTACCGAGATATTTAAAAGCCTGTGTAGTGTAGTGTTTTTTCAGACTTCCTCTAGCTCACGCCTTAAGATCTCGACGAGGTAAAAATGGCAGGTGCGTGCAGTGTTTTAACAGAATACCTCTAGCTCACGCCTAACGATCTCGACGAGGTAAAAATGGCAGGCCGGAGAATGTAAGATGGCTACAAAGTTCCCATCTTCGCAGAAGGCAAGTTCGAGGTGAGCTTGCCCACTGACGACGTTACCGGGTTGCGCCGAAGATTATAGGAAGATTATAATAGGAGCCAAGCAAGAACTGGTGATAATGCTAGCCACCTTGCATCTCGATGCAGTGTTGGGAGCCGGAGAAAACCCGCAGCCCGTCGCTGTGACCATCACCAACATGGAGTGGTTCGTTCCCCACGTGACTCCGAGCACCGGCGAACCCGCGAAGCTACTGAACTACGCCAAGAAAGAAAAACTCTTCGACGTAACCTTCAGGAGTTGGGAGTTTGGTTGCTTGATCCGGTCCTGCCGTCCGGAATTCCCCACAGCTTCTGCAATAGTCAGCACGAGTAATTCAAAGCCGTCCTTTAGGCACACAACTTGCAGGGTAAAGTATGTATTTCCGGCAAAGCATGTGTTTGTTTCCGGCAAAGCATGTGTTTGTTTCCGGCAAAGCATGTGTTTGTTTCCGGCAAAGCATGTGTTTGTTTCCGGCAAAGCGTGTGTGAATTTCCTTGATCTGGTGTACACGTTGAATGTAAAAACCTTCTAAGGGAAACCTGCACGTCACAGCTGCACAAGATTTACCCCAAGTTTTGTGAGAAGTTTCAAATGGATTTTGTTTTCGGGGAAGCTACAGCAGATACTGAAGAGAACTAAGGAAGCTAGCAACACTCCCACCCAAGTCAAATGTCTATGTATGCTCTNTTTACCCCAAGTTTTGTGAGAAGTTTCAAATGGATTTTGTTTTCGGGGAAGCTACAGCAGATACTGAAGAGAACTACGGAAGCTAGCAACACTCCACCCAAGCCAAATGTCTATGCATGCTATGATGGTACGGTGTACTTCCTACCTAACAACACTAGCCATAGCAGACTGGTTTCTCCCTCTGCTAGGAATTCTGCTACCAATAATGTGTTACAGTTCTGCATCATATTCCTTACCAAATTGTTTAATATTTTTTTAAGTTAATCATCTTTTATATAAGTGAATAAGTTCATATAGTTCATAGATGAAACCCCATTACGCAATACTGACACTCCAAAAGAACAAGCAACACAACATCTCGGCAGACAAATCTACCTGCGGCCACTGCAACATTCAGAACGTCAACGTATTTTTTGAATAGAGAAATGCATCCGTACGTGGAATAGAAAACCTCCTTCGACCGAGAAGGATTTACTTTGCCGTATCATCTAAATACCCAGTTTCAAGACTACTACTACGGGCGCGAGACCTACCCCATCCTGAGCCCAGAACGATTCCAGTGAAACGGCGCCATTGCTGGTCGTCGACACGTCCAAACGAAACGAGCGAGTTCGAAACGGCGTGGTGGATTGTCGTATGGAAATTATTTCCAAGACAAATGTGCCTGAAAACACTGCTGCGTGGTGTTTGATTTTGCACCAGAGAGTAGAGAGCTACGACTGTTTTTCGGGGCTGGTGAACATTGTGAGATAAGCATATATAAACATGATCATCACTGCTTCTCACCTAAGTTGTCTTAGCCAGGGAATACTTGCCAAAGTTTCCCTTCGCAGCTATTAAAATTAGGAAGGTTTTCAGCGCGTAAATTCTGTCATTGCCATGTAAAGATGCGAAAATTCTAATATGTATACGATTTAGATATAATAAAATTATGGAGAACATTGGAAAGTGTCGCGACTTGGTTCATAACTGGAGAATTATTGTATCGGATATAATTTTTTGTCAATATTTTAATAAGAACACGTGAACCATTGTTTCTTACCAACATTTAGCTTGGCAGTAAACTGTTTACAAGCAACATGTTTTCTACCGGTAATTCAGAATAAAAAACGTACGTAAATTGTTTTGCGTGAAAAAAAANTTTCTTACCAACATTTAGCTTGGCAGTAAACTGTTTACAAGCAACATGTTTTCTACCGGTAATTCAGAATAAAAAAACGTACGTAAATTGTTTTGCGTGAAAAAATATTATAGCTTTACAACTATTATTTAATTGCACAAAACAGCATGGATTTCTTTTTTTCCTACATACTTACCAGAAACAACAGAAGGACAAAGCTGGTATATGCTGCCAAAAGCTGGACGTCTCGACTAGTTATGCCAACGGATCACACAAAAGACAGATCGACGTTGCATAATCTGCAAAACCACATACACAATTTTATTCAGTAAATAAACATCGTCTTTTGCATGCTAAAAAAAATGCCATAGACGAGGCATAGAAATGGAAAAAAAAGGAACTTAACTAGATGTGAACTTGAAATTAGATAATGAAATGAAGAACCCCAAGAAAACCTGCTAAACACAGACACATATCCACGACGGACCTCTGCCGGGAATCATGTCCCAGTACACATGTCTGGGGCAGAAAACTAAATGAAAGGAGTTTTGGCAAATTGCTATTAAACTATAATGATGAAAGGCTGTTTACAAAACGATGATGGCCCCATTCCGAGGAATGAAAAAATTTAATGTACTTAAAATGTGAACATGAAATTAGTTAAAGGAAGAAAGATCCCGAGAAAACCGCTCAGGCACAGACAAATGTCCACGACAGACCACTGCTGGGAATCATGCCCCTGTACGCAGTAACTGAAGCAACATTACTCTAGTCGTGTTAACTTACCAGAAACAGCAGACAGAAGTAACGGCTGTTCAGCGATGGTCATCCCGACTGAGTCTCCAACGGAATGCACAAATGGCAGCTCGACATTGAATAACCAGGAGAAAACCTATGAACACACACGCAATTTTTGTTCAGTAAGTAAACATCGTCTTTAGCATGACAACAAAAGATGATTGTGGGTAAAGCATAGTGACAGAAAAAGAAAAGTTGTGTACACTACTATGTGACAGCAAAACAATTAGCTAAAGAAATGAAGACCACGAGAAAACCGCTCAGGCACAGACAAATATCCACAATGGACCCCTACCAGGAATCATGTAGGTATGCTGTGGAGGGTAGTCAAGTCGAAGCTGCCAAGAGCTACTGTACGAGACTGATAAAATGTATCATTTAAATAAAATTATGGACATGATACAGCGACTAACGCCATAGAAATATAGCGATAAATGCAATATTTTTCAAATTATGAACTCAGATTTCATAAAAATTATTTTTCAAGGTATCCTGCTTATTTAATATGCAGCTCCTGTTAGCTACATACATATTCTTGTTAACATGCAGGATCCAGTAATGTTCTTTCTGTCATTCTCAACTATTATATAATGATGAAACCTTTTCCTACTACCATACTGTATTGCTAAAACATATTTTTGAGAGCAGTGTGATCTCTACAATTATTTTACGGTATTCTGGACACAAATTAAAGTAACAGGGCCAACGGCAATGTAAACTTTACACGTAGTGGAATGATACACAACGGGCAGGGAATTTAGATCCTATGCAGAGTTTTCAAAAGTGCTGGATCAACTGTGAACGGTGTTTACAGGGGCGTTTCTCTATCGTCCATTCACGGTTACTTCACGTATTTCTGAAGCACTGCTAAAGTTCTACTTTCAGGACATTCATCCGCCCCGTGCAAAGAAACGAAGTCTGGAAAATTACACCAAATCGACAGCGCACCGCGTTCGTGCGCTGGTAAAACATGGGATCGATAAGAAATGAAATACGTTATACGCGGGGAAATTTTTCAAAGGTTGTTTTTCGAAAAGTGCGAAGAAACCGCGAATATATGATGTATACCAATAAAACACTAACCGGATCATCTTGTCGACCACACCTATTTTTCTCTTGCTGCGGGTCAAAGAATGGCCTGGTTCTGCCTTTGTTGCTATCAAAACACTTTCGTGATGTGCTAATATATATGTGTATATATATATAAATATATATATATATATAAACACCGGAGAGCCAAAACAACTGGTATAGGCGGGCATATGCAAATAACAGGAATGGAACCAATCAGAGTAACGCGATGCGGTCGGCAGCTAGATCGGTTACTGCTGCTACAATGGCAGGTTATCAAGATTTAAGTGAGTTTGAACGTGGTGTTATAGTCGGCGCACGAGAGATGGGACATAGCATCTCCGAGGTAGCGATAACATTTGGATGTTCGCGTACGACCATTTCACGAGTGTACCGTGAATATCGGGAATCCGGTAAAACATCACATCTTCGACATCGCTG
>NQII01007403.1:20676-40189 GCA_002778355.1 Clitarchus hookeri
AACATTTTAAGGGGAAAATGGTTGATTTTGAGATAAAAACGGGAAATTTTGAAGGAGAAAGTAAATTTTTGAGGGAGAAAGGGAAAATCCAACATGGCGGCTGGTCGCCTTCAGCTCCAGTGCCGGGTGCCTTTATTCCCGAATTGGAATAATAATTCTACTGCAGGGATGTGTTGAATTATGTTAAAAAAATACACCTTTGGTTATTTTACGAGAGAAACATGTTAATAGTACTAAATCAAGCCATAGTCAGTCAAAATAATTGCAATAGCACCCACGCGCGAGTATTTTCAACCTTCAATCTTAACATTGAACAATATCAGACACAATAAACATTCAATTATTATACCCGACGTTAGTGACAATAATAATTGTATTTAATTTCGTTCGAACGGGCATTTCAAGTGCAGAATACAATACAAGCGAGGATAACAGATTGCATTATTAAGACCAGCAAGTACGTTTATGCTACAGCTTAATTAAACAAACACTTCACAGTGTCACATTCGTTCCTTTATAGCATCGCATTTACGGTAGATGATAAACTGTGTCTCATCTTAATAAGTTCTCAAGGCATAGAGAAAAGACGTAAACGAATATAGTACTTATGCAGCGTCACGCTGTATGTACCGGAATGGAATGCTGGCCCTGCAGAACTGTACTATCTCTACTTAGTACCTAACAAACCCAATTACTCTTGGTTGGCTTCAGATTATAGTAATCTCAAAGTTACCTTTAAGAGGATCTTACTTTTGTGAACGCACGAATTACCTAACGATTCCAGAGCGTCTGCAGAAACCAGCCAGCCTTACGTGTTAGAATGATGTTGCGTATTTCCAGCACCATTATGTCGGAGTTATGTTATATATATATATTTTTTTTCCCCTATGTCGGGGGTTTTCTGCTGACGCAAATCATATTTGCACGCGGCTCCGAGCCGCGTAAGAGGATTTTAAAGTTTCCGAGATGTTTCTTATTGATTCACGGTAACCTCATTAACTCGGCAGTCATTTCTCCCCCTCTTCTCATACCCCTCCTCCCTCCTCCCCCTCCAACGGCAAGCAAAACCACAGCCACCCCTCCTTTCGGCTCACCAGGCCACGTGTATATGCTGCAGGGGTAGACAGAATCTCACCCGCGCCCTTCACTCCAAGTTCGTGAAAGGAAATATATTCAGTTACGTGCTTGTTACCTCGCAGTCTAATCATGGCTGCGTCTGTGCGCAGGGAACCGTTCTAAATCAGAGCAGCGTAAGATGGCTTCACAAACGAGCAGTTACTAACACGTTTTAGCGTCAGCTTTGGCAAAGCTGAGATCTGGCGTGACTGGATTGAAACGTTTCCAGAGACAGATCCATTCCAGTTACTGGCACCTAACACAAGTTTTGGCATGACTGCCTCGTTAGCTGAGGAGTTGCATTTAGATTAGGAGGTCCCGGGTTTGAATCCCAGATGAGTAATGGGTATGAGCGCCATTTTTTTTAGATTTAAAGTGAGACCAGATTACTGTGTAAGTGATCCCCAGACTGATCTAGTATGAAGCGATTAGCAACTTCAAAATAAGAGTATTTTGTGTGCAATACAGAACTTCTCAAATATACACGAATAATTTTTAAGCCATCAATATCGTGCCAACAATTATATAAAAATATTAGTAGTATAGATATGGTGTAGCACAGACCATTTTACATATAGGCCTCTTAAAAAATTCTTTAGTTAACATATTAACTACATTAGTTTATAAATAACTTGAAAACAATAGTAAAAAAAAATTATTTGATACATTTTTATTGTGAATTCAAATATTATGTTTATAACCTATATTGAAAAATTCAAAAGTAATTGTGGTAGTGAATTTTAAAAATATTTACAAGTTTAATTGTAAAATAAAAAATAAATGTAATTGGGGTACCCGCTTTGATTAATCCAAAAATTATAATTTCAACCTAAATTAAAAAATTCATTGGGGTGCCCTTTTTTATTAATGAAAAAATTATATTTACAACCAATTTAAAATTTTAAATTGTGGTACTCCCTTTGATTATTTTAATTGGGCTATTTATAATTATATGTTCATAAGTTAGTTGAAGAATTTATTATATGTAAAATGGTCCGTGCTATACCACATATATACTACTACTCACATAGTTGCCTGCTTTCCACTTCGAAAGTCCCCCATGTTTCATCCGATATCACGCCCGGCTGGACATTTTCCCGAACAGGTGTTCACGTGCTGGGATTGTGGCTGAACCTTCTATGGCGCACGTAGTAATCACATTTTCTGCCATTACTCGTACGTCTCAGACTTTTCATGTCGGCTGGCATAGGCCGGTCGCCGTTAACTGCGCACTTCAAAAAGCGCTGCTTAAAATCCACGTTTCACAAATTTTGTATCATTCTGCCGTATGTAAAATCTACATTTACATGGGCCTAACGACTTTGTTCCTGCACCAGTCAGGTGATAGAGTGAAATTGTTTTAGAACCAAATGCGTTACTAATATACCAATGTGTGATCAAAAACGCATTAAAAAAATAACACCTCCTCGACATGCCATTAATTAAGAAATTACACACACAATCATGATAAGAATAGTGAAAAAAACTATCACCACCCTGCTATTTAGTAAAATTAATCAGTTCACTCTAATATATAATTTCAATTTTAATGCTGGGAATGGGAGCAAAAAAATCTCGATTCGCCGTTTCGTATGTCCTCTCTTATAAATGCGTACTGGACGCCTCTTATATTTAAAGTCTGTGCGACTTTAGCACAGTAATAACATGGGTTTGTAAAAAAAAAAATGTCAGGAAGTATAAACGATCGGTTGATGCATTTCACAAAACTTACAGCTCTTCGAGATGAATGGAAAATCAACTGTTCGCTAAACACCCAATTTCAATTGATGTTTACCGTTCTTTATCCGAGCACTGAACCACTACAACACGAAACCAAAGATTACACATCGACGACTATTGGGTAGGATTACTTGGGGAATTTCAAAAATAAGTTAAAAAAGAAGAGAAACAGGAACAGGTCTGACAAGACCTGCCCTATAGTTGTCAATACTGGCTCACGAAAATTAATAAAATTTTCTAAACAGCATCAAGCTGAAAAAATCAGAGTGGCGTAGATTTGAGACTGACAACCAGAGTGGCTGGAGGGGTTAAATGTGCTTCGCCCTTCACAACACCAATTTACACTTTCCTTCTCTCCCCTTCCATAACCCACGGATCGGTCTCTCCAGGAAAGATTTGAGCTGTACTTACCTTTGATAATTTAAACGGTAGATGTTATAGTAAAGAAAAGGGCTCTGATAGCTGAGCTAGCGACAAGAGGAAGACTGACTAAGCAAGATAAAATGGCTTTCATGCAAGAAATATCAACAGATTGGCCAATAGGATGGGACACATCTAACAAGGGGTGAATCACATATGAAAATCTTAAAAATTTTGAAGAAAAGCTTCAAAGTAAGTAAGTGGATTACCATGAACGACTACAATTTACAAGTGTTTATAGGACACAGTAACTTAAAGGCCAGGCTGCATTCCTTTCACCTACTGGACTTGTGCGATGTGTGCGAAGTAGATGACACACTGAAACATGTCTTGCAATATTGTCTGAAGACTGAAGACATAAGATTGTGGCGAAAAAGGGGTAGCTGAGATAAGAGACGTATAGCTGAAACCTATAAGAAATAGTCCATACAACACGTCGATACAGTTCATTATCCACACAGTACAATATCAAATCTTAAAATTAATTTATTAAATCACTTGCCGTTTAACTGGGAGAAGGCATGCATGTATGCATGGCAGCATACATGCAGTTATAGGCTGTCCAAGGTCAAATGAGCTCTTTTGATTCCCTAGTTACTTTTTCCTTATAGTCATCTTTTTATAATTTAACCACCTTTTAAAATAAATATTGCCATGTAAGTAATAAACACAATGTGCATATTCCACCGCAATCGGAAATCAACGTCTAAGGCTAAAATAAAACATATTTATTGACTAATTTTACAAATGAGAATGCTTTCAAAAGTGCTCACTTTACCGTGAATAGTCCTAGAGTAGCAGTAATTTTTTTTTTTTCAAAAGTTGATTACAAAAGCGCTTACCTAACCGTGAACGGACTAAAAGGACAGATCTTTCGGTTATCGAATTGACTCCACCGAATTCCAAGCTTCCTCAAAACCCAGATGAGGGAAAAGGGAGATCGGGGTTCTTTTTAAACTCTGCAACGAAACATTAACGCGTATAAAACACTTGAGAAAGTAACGGAATGCGTTGAAGAGGTTATTATATTCATTGCAACTATCTATTACCCAAATGTCTGATGTTGCTGAATTTTAGTCTGTTCGACCTCGTGGCTCAAACAAGCAATCCAGTAAACGCCCGCCGGTTCGGTGGAGAGCGTTCGAACTGAAATTTCACCAGCGGCGGAGATTTCTTCGTAATTCAATCACGCGGCATCAGTGCAGATCTCAAACCGCGGTTGAAATTCCATTACCAACGGATGATTTATACAGTGGGCAGAACTGAGAGGGGAAATTTTCCTTTACAAGGGTTGTATCTGGCTGCGACTCGGTTTACCTCGAAGAGTACAACAGTCCCGGTCGTTATCCGTAATAATACATTTGTTTGTAGCTCTACGCGAAACTACAGAGTAGCTTTAATTCTTGGCCATTAGCGATTTTCCACTTCCTAATATAATATGCCTACGTGAAGTACATCTATTTATAATTGTGCACATAATTGACGCGTGCTTTTAAACAAAAAGTAATCTGTCTGAAAATCATTACAATTTGTATCATTCATATGTATAAAAAATTATTTAAAAAAATGATTCCAATTAATTTTGAAGTTATTCACGGAAATCCATTTTACATTAAAATTAACCAATTAATTCTCTCAGTGCAAACATTTCCTGTCTCATTACTCTTTCAGTCCGAAGTCCAATTTGATGCTACGCGATGTAGAATGTTCCCCGCAATGTATACCGTGCTGGTAAAACAGTTTATGTTAAATTAATGAAATCAGGATTTTTTTTTTTTTAGACCTTCGAATAGTAAAGGTTTTCCACGATAATGAACCAGCATACTGCACAACAAATAGAGAACCTAAAGAACGGAAAGAGTAGAAAATTATTGCTTATAGTAATATATGAATAAAACGGGAAAGTATCGAGATATGAGCCTACGTAAAGGCGCATATACAATATGTAGTAGAATGTTCTGTTTAAAGACTTCTGTTTATCGTCGAAGTTGTCTTATTAGAGAAATAATCAGGATTCAAGAAATGTGATCTTGCTGTAATGACGTATTTGATCTCGAACAAGTTACTAAAGAAACGGGGAGGGACCACTTGCAGACACATTCGACCTTTATATCATGACGAAAACTTTGACAGAGTTTTTTAGAAGTGTACGGGAAACGATGGGAAAGTAAGGATTCCCAACATGTCTGATAGAAGTCACTTGAACTAGAACTGCATGATGAATACCAACGAGCTCTTTTTGAATTTTTAACGGCTCTGTTATAACATGATATGAAATTATTTTTGTCGAAAATTAACTAGTACACTTTTCAAGGAATTATCCTGTACGCACAAACGTTGTTTTCCGTAATGATGATAATGTAGCACAATTTCCCCATGTCTAGTACCAGGGTTATCACGTCTGCTACGAGCACGACGATATGGGAAAGAAGTTCCACAAATGAAACATATTACAGAGTTCTGTAATTGTGACGACGGTGTCCGTACTGTTTGCTGTATGGCTCAGAAATCTCGACTATTATGTCTCGACTGCATCCCCCTTTGCCGAAACTCGTCGTTTTCGTGCAATAATTTCAGTTCTAGAGGTATTGTTGAGAACGTTTTATTATAGAAAATTTATAATTTGCAAGTGTTTCAAGGCGTTTGTTTCTAATTTCCACTGTGTGTTATTTCCTGCTTGCTAAATAGCAGGAACTTATTTATATAATATTGCCACGTTTTCGACGTTTTACAACAAGCAGATAACACGAAATTAAAATTACGCACACAAATGTAAAACAACTCGTAAAATATACATTTTCTATAATCGTACGTTGTCAGTTATTACTACGAATCCGAAATTATGACACGAAAACGAAGAATTTCTGCAATATGGTTAGAGCCAAGCCTTAAGCAGAAAGAACGCCAGCAAATAGGCAGTTACGAAATTAAGTTTACGATATGTGTTTATTAGTGTTGTTAGATACCTAATTGAAAATAGGAGATCTTGACACATACAAGGTCAATAAAAGAATACGGGAGAAAGGTATATAATGGCCGGAACATGTGCAGAGAATGAGGATATATTCCCGAAACAAGTTAAAAAATCAAGAAGTCGAAGACTTACAGGCAGAGCGAGAAGCAGACGGTCTGACTTTAATACCGGAACAAGCGTAATCGCCTAATCCAGAAGAGTTAATAATAATGATGATTCATCTCATAATATTATTTTTTATATTATACAGCAAATTGAATAATTCTCTCATTAAAGCTAATTTAAANCAGAAGCAGATTGTCTGACTTTAATACCGGAACAAGCGTAATCGCCTAATCCAGAAGAGTTTATGATGATGATTCATCTCATAATATTATTTTTTATATTATACAGCAAATTGAATAATTCTCTCATTAAAGCTAATTTAAAACTTCTCTCTGTGTTTTTATAATATTTGTTGTAAAAGTCTTGATACATCTACTTTTCTGTGAATTATTCACGTTTAAGTCCAACTTAACAAATATTGTGTGTTGCTTTAACTCCTGTATTATTATAGAATTGCTCTTTTTTTGGAAGCTGTGTGTGTTATTGCAATGCGTTCCGGATATTTAATATCCTTTACAAATAATTGACTATTCTTCCGTTTCGTTTTTTTTATATTTTGCGTGAAAATACTGATCATAAAACATTTAACGATAAAAAAAACACTCCACTTAATAAGAAGTGCGACCAGAAGTTACAATACATTTTGAAATCCCACAAACCAACGGAAAATATTATCTTACACGTTGAAAATTAAATACACTCGTTATGCACGCATACGAACGCCGAATATTGAATTAGTTTTTTTTATACCGTGAAAAGTCCACTTAACATGAATTAATATCGATTATTCATCAGTCAGGAACATGAAGTCAATAGCATTCATATATAATAAATGCTGCTGATCAGTTTAGTAGCACATCAAATTATCTTGTTGATGGATACATTCCCAACAACAACCAACAACTCACGTGCAAAATGCCAATAATAATAATAATAATAATAATAAAGTAACCTAGAAAGTTGGTTGAATTATTTAAACTTAGCATGCAACTCTCAATGCCAGAAATATGTACAGATGAGAGAGCACACATAAACAGAAAACAAATCTAATATAAAACTGTGTGGTCTGGTTTCAGTAAGAAATCAAAGTTATTTAACTCCAGATATTTGTTCTAAAATCTAAATTAAATAAGGCTGCAGCATTTTTTATGTATCAGCAAATTCATGATATATTTGTAACACACGCATTTTGAGCTATAATTATTAACACGCATTTTTCATTTTTAACAGGCTCAGTATTTTTTCCATATATTAAATTTAATTTTGTGGCAATATGTTTTTATTCGTTCTGAAACAGAGTTCATGATATTAATTATCTCTTTTTAACAGTATTTATATTTTGGCCCCATACTTATATGTTTTTCTATTTCGAACTTGTGTGCGTGTACTTACAAGGCCATATGACTTTACGCATTTTTGAACGTTAGGGCAGTTTTAAGTGGCAGTACATATGAATTCTAATTGTTACCATCGTGATTGGCCAGTGTTTAAAGAACATTCTTAAGTTAGATTTTCCAACGAAGAAGACGGACATCTTGTTATGCGACGTCAGGCAGTCATCCCGGGTGGGCTGTGCAAGAGGTGTTAAATTTCTATTTCTATTAGGGAAGTCAAGAGTTCACACCCCTGAAAGTACAGGCCGTCTACTAGAGACGAAGACACAGGGTGTTATAAGCTATAAGCAGGCCTGTATTAGCCCCCTCCACGTAGCTCTCAGAGAGGTTAGCTGGAACTCGTGAGACGTCCGTTAAAGTGCCATGAACTGCATGCTAGCGCCGTAAACCGTGTGCTTACATAGAGGGAAGACGTCACCCAGGGAGAGATGCCTCGTCGGCGTACCTGAGCATCGGGAACTTCAAGATCAAAGAAATTCCACGTTTGAACACTAATTCCAGCTAAGAAATTCCAAATAAAGTTTTTCGCCTAACACCGTCAGTACTACCTTCTAGAACATTTTCTCACGCCGCCATGTTGTTTTTTCGTACGTACTCGACTTTTAGAACATTTTACCACGGTAAACCTGAACTTAATCCTTGCTCTGCCACAAGCTAATTGCAAACGTTTTTTTTTTTAATTAATTATTTTTGAATGAACATTAAAGATTTTGGCGTGATTTCTAAACGTTTACAAGGATTTTTATTTTAACCATCACGAGGGCACTAGTGTTTCAAGGCCACTACCGCAATGCAGAAATATTTCAATTATATGGTAAATATTTTCAGAGCCACAAATAATCTGCTAATTTGTATTGCCATCTGGATGAATTATTTTGATTTTGTTTTTATGGAAAAAAATCCAAATTATTCAGAGCTCAGTTAAACTTCGAGAGATTTTTCAAACACAGTCGCCCATTGTTGTAATTTCGTATTAGTAGCAAGTTTTCTCCTGGTGTTCCTGGATGTGCATGTGTTTATTCTGTCGACAAGTATTTTTACTACCAGACTGCCGTGTTGCTGGGTGTACAAATGCTACACGTTACTTCAGATTGGTAAGATCATGTGAGTGTGTGTATTCTTACTTATAGTCTGGACGGGGCCGGGCAAAAGTAACTCGTCAAGACTGCCTTCAATCTTCACTAAGGGGAATTTAATTTTCAGTTATCGCACTAATTGTGATTTTCAATAAGCACACCAATTCAATACTTAATTTGGGCGATCGTGACTCCGCAGCTAGGGTTTGGACTCTACCCATAACATTCGTTACACGTACTTCAACTGTCGTAACGTCATCCTCATATTCACATAGGTGTACCGAACCCCTTTCGTCCTCAGATTAGTATTATTTTACATTACGTTTAGTGTCCCACATTGTTGTATACTGTTGTGTGCAGAGGCGTACGAGTCTTCTCGTCGTTACGTAACGTTACATTTAACTATTTAACGTTTTACACGTTACACGCATTACATATTTCATGTAATTTACGAGATACAATGTTTCCGCGTATATAAGATGTGTAACCGTGATGGTGTCGAAAGCATACATACAAATGTTTTTCAAAAATGGTTTATATTGAATGTTATTTAAAGAGCACATACGTACTCCCAAAAGTTAGTACACAGGTTTCCCCCCCCCCTTAAATTATGTTTCCTGTTAATGGCGCCGTCTATCTGGAGCGGCATTGCGTATTTGATGCCGAGAAGGGCGGAAGCAATAAGGGCGATAATGACCCGCGCGTCTGGTGCCACATCACTCCTACGCGCAAGGCGCTGAACAGGCGTGGAATGTTCTCGCCGTGCTGCTTGAATTTTTAAGGACTTCAAGATGTTACCCTGATATTTTATTGGTTGGGATGTCTGCAGTAAAGTTCAGCGCACGTCCCTGTAATAGTTTTGCACGTTTCCGACTAGTGTATTTTGAAATACATCAGTTTGTAAAAGCCGTTTTAAGATATGTTGGAGTGCTAGGGAATAGTATTTATAATGTGCGTAATATCTTTACAGTGTTACTCGACACTCGTATTAAGTATGTTTTCTTTTTTATGCAGGTATAATGGGAACTAGTTAATTAATTCCATAAAAACGCGGATTTGAAACACACTGCAATGAAATTCAAGCGACACGTAGGCGGATTCCTTAAGGCTGAATTTATACTAGGTACTTAAGGGCGTCAACCGTGGGGTGGAACAATTTCGCAAATAACGGACTGTTATCTGATCACACAAATCCTTTACGAGTTAAAGCGAGCATATTTAACTTGGATGTAATTACTTTCCACTGACATACCTTTGAACATTAAAATATCTTACAAGCTCGACCACTTTAGAAGAAAAATCTTGCAAACTTTGTCTAGTGACGCAAGAACAGAAAAAGTATTCATATCTGATGAAAACTTAGGTCAAATAGACGAGTAACGAAACTTGAGAAATAATTTTTACAAAACGAATGAATACAAAGTTTTAATAAATTATTTCTGGCAGTCTTTTAAATTAATATTTTAGTCCAAATTGTTAACCTGGGGTTACATCTCCTTTGATGACTCCAAGAGAGATTGGTTACATTATCCACATAAGTTATCACATGTCGTTGTACGAGCATGGGATGTTCGTTTAACATGCTANAGAGAGATTGGTTACATTATCCACATAAGTTATCACATGTCGTTGTACGAGCATGGGATGTTCGTTTAACATGCTCCTTCAAGACCTGTGTGGTCTCGCGAAACGAAATTAAACTGTAGACTCCGCTCTTGGACGGATGTGGTCCAGGTTTTTCTTACATCCCTAATTAACCAGTGACATAAACATACAGTAATAGGTGACATATAAGCATATTGATTCACGTGAACATTCGCTGTCATAAAACGCACGTGATTGTTGTTTGGAGTGAAGAACTACAGACTTTATTGTAATGCTGCAAGAAATTTGTCGTAATTTATTGCAGTATTACAATAAAGTTCGCGGAAACATGCAATGAACTGTCTTGTTTGCAAGGGCGGTTGTATGGTATCTTAGGCTACCACATAAAATAGTCGTTAATAAAGCTAATGCAGTAAATAGTTATAATGGAAACTGAAACCCATTCTCTTCGTTTTGTAAATATTTGTAATGTCTGTAATGTTCTTACCCAGTATATGTATGTATAATAAGTTAGACTTTGTCACAGTTAAGGGATTATATTAACTAGATTTTTACAAAATTAACGTATCAAAATGTCTCGTGCAAGCCGATAAAGGTACTGTATCGAATCTTTGTTGTAAGTTTACTATTTAAACGCCTCTCTCTCTGAACACATTCTATCTGATTCTCAGTCTATAGAGCATAGAATTTTCGGCTATATATTGACGTTGAGAAGAAGTAAATTTTAAATTTACAGATGTGACACTGGAAGTACTTGAAAACTGACAAAAATGTGAATTAAATGTTATAAAACATGGAGAAAAAATATCTTAATCCCAATCAGCACTATATTTTACAGTATTAAATAAATTAATATGTAAATGTCCAGCGAAATTTGGCAAAGTTAATAGTAAATGTTTAGGAAGTAGAATTTAATTCATAACTGTTGGATACAAATATTTTTCCCGCTGTAATTAGTTCTGATAACATTCATGAAAAGTAATTACAAGAAATAAAGTTACAGAGCAAAAACTACTAAGGTACTTCGAAAATGAAGAAATACAAATAAGTTCGTATGGAAGCAATAGTCCACGAACCTTCATATTTATTAACACATTTAACTTCATGCTGTATATATTTATACGAAATTAATCTTGTATGGAAAGGGAGGGATGTTTATAATAAATCTACAAGGGATATATTTTCACATATATGAAAATATGCAAAAGACATGCATTTAAAACTTTGTGGCCTCAAAAACGCCACAAATTGTTGGAAATAGCATACATCATTGCCGGCGTGGTTCAATGTGTAATGTATCATATTTTATGGCGGTATCCGCTATTATGGCTTTTCCAAGATGTTATTTTGCTACTTTTTTCGTATCAAGTTATGATTACTCTATGCCACGTTACTATTGACACATATATTGTAATTTTCAACATTACGTGGTATGTATTAATTAAATATAATAATATACAAATTTTTTATTTTTATGGTATAAGTTAATGAGCATCTGTTGTTTAAAGTTTTAAATATGTTCAAAAGGTTTAATTTATTTTGACATGTAATTTTGTGCAGTTTTTCATGGTTATATTTTTATTTAATTTGGTATGTGTTTATCCTTTTAAGAAATTGGCAGCACTGACAGTGCGTAGTATTTTAATTGCGCATTTTTGAACGCAGTTCCAAGTTAAGCTCTATATTGGCCAGGTTAATTTGAATCCCCGTTGCTTTAATGAGTGTTTTACATGCAGCTGGAAGATTTTCTTAGATGACTCGGGTGCCAAAATGGTTTTATTAATGTCATCAGCAGTGTTCGTTGAACAAAAGGAGAGGGCCACAGATGCTATTTCATTCAATCTTTCAAATTTAAACTATGTAATTTGGCCTACAGAAGACTTGGTAACCAGGGCTGGTACCTACAGTAGACTTGGTACCCAGGGCTGGTACCTACAGTAGACTTGGTACCCAGGGCTGGTACCTACAGTAGACTTGGACCCAGGGCTGGTACCTACAGAAGACTTGGTACCCAGGGCTGGTACCTACAGTAGACTCTGAGCTGATTCGACGTGCTCCAGCTACAGACCTGATGTTTCTACAGAGTTATAACTTTTATTTTATGTTGGCAAGAGAGAATTTCTGCCAGTTTCGACCCGATTTTGTTAACTATCAAACATTTTAAACTTATTCTCTGGGGATCTCGAACAAGCTATTAAATTTTTTCTCCGACATTTGCGTACACATATCTCAGTAACAGGAGTAATAATCTTCTACCGATACATAACTGAGATAGCTAAATTTTCTTTTTTTTTCATTTCATTTTAATTCAAGTGTGAGAGAAAACTTTTTTGAAGACTCTATAAAGTAAAATAATTACTACGGAGCCAGTCTGCCATACTCTTTGAATTAAATTTTGTTTTTTTTCAATCAGAGCTGAAATTTATTTTAAAGCTGCAAATTTCGGCGTAATTTTAAACTTCATGATATACTGTATAAGCTGTTCTACATAAAACCAAATGTTGCTCCACCAGATGAGTAGTGTTATTTTATTTTCTTGGTGGCTTTGGCTGCAGTTTAAAACTTTTGACAAGGGTATTTTTTTAGCGCCTCCTTGTTAAGAATATTCACTTTCTACATTCAAATGTGTTGTCAAGTCTGGGCCATAGTACTCACAGCTACCNCGCCTCCTTGTTAAGAATATTCACTTTCTACATTCAAATGTGTTGTCAAGTCTGGGCCATAGTACTCACAGCTACCCATTGTTTAATGCACTAATACTATAACCTACATCTCTCACAACACACACAAATTTTCTGTTGCAGTAGCAGACAAACACGTTAATTGTTTAAAGTGCAGCCCAATCGTGAGGCATAAAAATAGTAGACACACACGTCAATTAACTCTAAAAGCGAAACAATAGTAACATAATAATGTAACAGGGTCATGATGTATAGGGTAAATCAACCACGCCAGGATAAGCCATTTTCCAATTAACAATGTAACGAAATAAAAATACAAGTAAAATTGCAGTACTACCCCACTGGNCCATTTTCCACTTAACAGTGTAACGAAATAAAAATACAAGTAAAATTGCAGTACTACCCCACTAGCAAAGGTGAAAATAGAATAGGTTTAGTACACATGAAATGCGTACACTCTAAACACGAATCTGTGATATCAGTCCGTGAGACACTAGCTACTGAATGCCACTTGGAAGTCTGTTACGACTCTACAATCAGTCGAATAGACGAGGAAATTAGTGTAAAGGTGTGGTGTTTGTTAATTGTCGTGTCTGGAGATACGGTGAAAAACGTGTACTTATTTTTTTCGTGTACTCGTGTGTGAGACGCAGATGTTGAAATGATGTACTCAATAAATAACATGAGAGGTATTTTTGTGGATATTAAAAGAAATAAATTAATGCTATAATTTTTAAATAACTGTGGGGGGAGGGCGAGATCTTACAACGGCTTAAAACGTATAGTATATCAAGCGTTCGCAAAGTGATCGCTCTACTCATCACCCTATGCGCTCACTTAGTGCAGCGCGAAAAGAATCCCAACATACAGCATTATTACGCCAAGTAAACGCATTTCATGCGTATGAAATAAATACGGTTTTGGGCAAAACACGTGTACTGGCAAACGGATAGCTATCAATTCGCCGCGTAAAAATATTGTATCCTGACTTAATATAAGTGTATTTAGTATTTAAATCGCTTTGCAGAGTTTAAAATATTATTTGTTGCCAGATATACACCATTTTACAACGTCGACATCAAGCTAATGTTAGTTCAGTTAAATTCAGATACCGTAATAATCAATAATTTGCCAATAATTTCAAGTGGAGTCAATTTGAATGGTTTCTACTTGTTCGGGCATGTTTTAAATATTTCGTGTTAAGAGTGTACATCGACATCTGAAAACAAGAAGCAGTCATACAAGACAGATTTATAACAATTTATGCGCACGAGATAGTTAAGAATTCAGCAGCACATGTTGTATTTTCCTAAATAGAAAGAAGTGTAAAGAAACCAAAAATGTGTCATTTAACCTAAAACTGAAGCATTATAACTGTAACATCAAATATGCTTACAAAAATTGGGACAAGTTTGATTCCCGGCCAGGCCATTACGATTTCGGTTTCGCACGGTTTTTCTTAATCTCTGCGGTTTCGTTCCCGGTATTGTCTCTAAANCGCCTCCTTGTTAAGAATATTCACTTTCTACATTCAAATGTGTTGTCAAGTCTGGGCCATAGTACTCACAGCTACTCATTGTTTAATGCACTAATACTATAACCTACATCTCTCACAACACACACACATTTTCTGTTTCAGTAGCAGACAAACACATTAATTGTTTAAAGTGCAGCCCAACCGTGAGGCATAAAAATAGTAGACACACACGTCAATTAACTCTAAAAGCGAAACAATAGTAACAGAAGAACGTAACAGGGTCATGATGTATAGGGGAAATCAATCACGCCAGGATAAGCCATTTTCCACTTAACAGTGTAACGAAATAAAAATACAAGTAAAATTGCAGTACTACCCCACTAGCAAAGGTGAAAATAGAATAGGTTTAGTACACATGAAATGCGTACACTCTAAACACGAATCTGTGATATCAGTCCGTGAGACACTAGCTACTGAATGCCACTTGGAAGTCTGTTACGACTCTACAATCAGTCGAATAGACGAGGAAATTAGTGTAAAGGTGTGGTGTTTGTTAATTGTCGTGTCTGGAAATACGGTGAAAAACGTGTACTTATTTTTTTCGTGTACTCGTGTGTGAGACGCAGATGTTGAAATTATGTACTCAATAAATAACATGAGAGGTATTTTTGTGGATATTAAAAGAAATAAATTAATGCTATAATTTTTAAATAACTGTGGGGGGAGGGCGAGATCTTACAACGGCTTAAAACGTATAGTATATCAAGCGTTCGCAAAGTGATCGCTCTACTCATCACCCTGTGCGCTCACTTAGTGCAGCGCGAAAAGAATCCCAACATACAGCATTATTACGCCAAGTAAACGCATTTCATGCGTATGAAATAAATACGGTTTTGGGCAAAACACGTGTACTGGCAAACGGATAGTTATCAATTCGCCGCGTAAAAATATTGTATCCTGACTTAATATAAGTGTATTTTGTATTTAAATCGCTTTGCAGAGTTTAAAATATTATTTGTTGCCAGATATACACCATTTTACAACGTCGACATCAAGCTAATGTTAGTTCAGTTAAATTCAGATACCGTAATAATCAATAATTTGCCAATAACTTCAAGTGTAGTCAATTTGAATGGTTTCTAATTTTTCGGCTATATTTTAAATATTTCGTGTTAAGAGTGTATATCGACATCTGAAAACAATAAGCAGTCATACAAGACAGATTTATAACAATTTATGCGCACGAGATAGTTAAGAATTCAGCAGTACATGTTGTATTTTCCTAAATAGAAAGAAGTGTAAAGAAACCAAAAATGTGTCATTTAACCTAAAACTGAAGCATTAAAACTGTAACATCAAATATGCTTACAAAAATTGGGACAAGTTTGATTCCTGGCCAGGCCATTACGATTTCGGTTTCGCACGGTTTTTCTTAATCTCTGCGGTTTCGTTCCCGGTATTGTCTCTAAATGCAGGGCCCGGCCGATTCCTTCTTCGTGTGTAATTGTTAGAGCAATATGCTTCGTCTCTAATCCCCTATCCTTCCCCCCCCCCAAGGCTGTTCACAAGACGTATATTAACAGGAAATAATTTGGGTTGTTGCAACAAAAGAATTTTGCCTGCGAAACTGTATTTCTATTTAAAAAATGCTTAATTATTTCCCAGAACCAGTGTAGAACTTAAGCTGTGCCCGATGTCAAAGGTCACTAGCTATTTATGAAGGGGTGTAATGGTCTTTGCAAAATATGCTTTCTGCCGCATACAGACGGTTTACTTTATTGCATGTTTGTTCAGTGTTACGTACCGTCACGCCGTAAAGCCACATTTAGTGCAACATGTCCCCTGTTTTTGAAATTTTGAAGTAATAAGAACATATTTCGTTTGTCTGTTATATATAAATGATTGCAGTGAAATTTTTTTTCACGTACATATAAATTCTTATTATATTATTTTTTATTCCCTGCTAAAGCGCAACGTCAGCTTCCGCTCCAGGTACCAGCAGTCCATTTGAGAGGCACGAACCACAGCGTGGAAGCCGTGCAGCTAGCGCAGCCTGGCGGATTGCGTTTGAAATACGAGCTCGTTCCGAGGCTNCTGGACCATATTTTTTGCCCGGATGAAAATAAAAGTTTGCGTATAAATTTCACAAATGGATATTAGAAACGTATTCGGAGAATTTTGTTGCAAAGCAGTTTTTCAGCATAAAAAATATTGCTAACTGTATACACACGGGGATAATCTAGGGTTTTATTAGAATATTATAATTTTGATAACCTAATAGATAAAGCGGTAACTTTAGGTATTGTATGCCATTTCCAACGGTTTGTGGCGTTTTTGAGTTCACAAAGTTGGGAATACAGATCTTTAGCGTACTTTAATAAACGGAAAAATATATACCTTGTAGAAAAATTATAAACATACCTCCGTTTCCACCCAAGACTAATTCCATATAAATACGAGTATATACTACATGTGTTAATAAATATAAGGTTTGGTGAAACATTCCCTCCTTAAGTACTTATTTGCATTTCTTCATTTTCCACGTTACTTCATAGTTTCTCCTCTACATATTTATTTCTGGTAATGAAATTTTCATGAATGTCGTCAGAACTAATTAAAGTGGGCTGAACATTTGTATCTAACAAACATGAACGAATTTAAACATTCCATACATTTGCCATTAACCCCACAAAATGCCGTTGGATCTTCACCGATTCAACCGTTTCATGCTGAAAAATAGAGCTCTGTTTTGGCTTAAGATTTTTTGTGTTCACATTTTAAATCCTTTAATACGCATTTTTGTCATGTTTGGTGAGTACTTTCAGTTTTCAAAACTACTATCTCGATTTTTAATATTATTATATTCGAAAATCGGTCATGAAAAAGTGATTTTTCTCCTCCGGTAATTACAATGGGCTGAATAAGAATTTTGATTGGAGCTTCATTGCCTACAATGACTACAAAAAAAAAACCTAAACAAAGCAGAACACAATACATGGATGAGAAACACAAGTGCAATATAAATGTGACAAGATAAATAAATGCATTTATAGATACCTGCCAAATGCTGAAGTTTGGAAGTAGGTATTGATTCTGCTCTGCGGCGTAAGGCGCCAGCACTTGATGCTAGCCCTTAGTGATCGGGCGTAGGAATACGTCGACACTGCTGTCTCTAGGTCCAATTTAATAATAAATTACACTTTATTTGTGAGTTCACATAATCGAGTTTTATTGTTGCTTGAACAGGTTAACTGGTACATGAACTCACGAGACAAACTCCCCTCCCCTTTTTCTATGTAGGCTACGTATGGTTTGACGCCGCGATTGGCGTCGGAGGGGGAAGGGGGCAGGATTCTTCACACCTGGTGTAGAACTACTTCTCTGACACTGCGGCGTTGTCTTCCCTCGGCTGGCGGCTTGGAACTGCTCCGGTGCTTGGTGGGGCGTCCCGACGCCTGGCCTCGAAGTTCCTCATTCTCGGGTCCACGTAGTACTCTGCGTTTGACGAAGTCTGACTGACTTTTCTCGGATTCTTACCGTCGCACGTCCCGCTTGACGGCCTCCGACTGAGGTCGACGTCGTGATGCATTCTCGATCCTCGACTGACTCCGACTGACTGACTGACTGCTCGATNCACCTCACATACTCACCTCGCTTCACTCTCATCGTCTCTCAAGCCCTCGATGTTAAAAGCAGGCCAAATCTCTTCACTCACTTACTCAGAGGCAATAAATTACTAGAGAATCCGCTTAAGAAAGGTAGTATACATACATTGTCTTTGTAGATAAAGATAAATACAAGTGCTTACGATCAGAAATAATGATCCACTTTCCTTCATTTACAAGTGGAATGCAAGGAGCATGAAAGGAGAGTGAGTTGACATTCCCGGTTAGATTTCGAGTATGATTTGCTGGCTGTATTTCTGACGACTGGCGATTATTTATTGCCAAAGGTGCAGCACGAACTTTATTTCTTTATAATTTACCGAATAAATACGTACACTATGTGGAATGAAAACGTTATGGCCTCATTCGAGCGTATTACATCACCAATTTTGTTTGCGAAATATTATTGGTGTATTGCGAACAATAACAGGATTGTTGGTGAAAGGAATGAAAGCAAAAAGTTTACAACCAAGACGTCTGTAGGAATATTTGCTGGGGGCGGTGAAAATTTTCACACTTTGTTTAGGTTTAGAATTTTTTAACTACTCAAAATCTTGCTACAGGCCTGCGCGTATTTTCGCAAATACAAGTATGTTCACAGTTTACATGAAAATGTGTATTGGTTGAATACCAAACATTATTAAAAACCAATAGTGNCAAATACAAGTATGTTCACAGTTTACATGAAAATGTGTATTGGTTGAATACCAAACATTATTAAAAACCAATAGTGACCCATTTGTAACGACTCCGAGAGACATGGGCAACACAGCTATACGCAACATAATTGCGCCAATTCACTTGCTTGAAAACATGTAACTCACTGCACAGTGGCGGCGGTGGTGCAGTGATGCTGATATCGGAAACAATGTCGAGATTAGTTGTATCGGTTATTTTCAAAGCATAGTTTTACGACACAGTGTATTGAGGTGGAAATACTGCGACTAGCTAAGAAGTTAAATAAAAGTTTGATACCTGGCAATTGCTGAAGTTTGGAAGAANTGGAAGTAGGTATTGATTCTGCTCTGCGGCGTGAGGCGCCAGCACTTAATGCTAGCCCTCAGTGATAGGCCGTAGGAATACGTCGACACTGCTGTCTCTTGGTCCAATTTACTAATAACATACACTTTCTTTGTGAGTTCACATAATCGAGTTTTATTGTTGCTTGAACAGGTTAACTGGTACATGAACTCACGAGACAAACTCCCCTCCCCTTTTTCTATGTAGGCTACGTATGGTTTGACGCCGCGATTGGCGTCG
>NQII01007403.1:40786-52291 GCA_002778355.1 Clitarchus hookeri
GTGCAGGAACAGTTGCACGTGCAGAAACCTTTGGTAGTGCGCCTTTGCAGCTGCGAGGCTCCTGGCATCACTCTGCCGGCACGTCCACAAAACCCTTAATCCTTATTGCGGTCGTCCGGCTGCGAGCTTCGCCAGAGCGTGTGTTCTGACGAATAAAATATAGGGACGCAGAATGTAACCAGTGACAACTATCCAGTCAGACAACGAGCGAGAACGAAACGAGGACACGGCAACTACGACAATACGAAAACAGCAAAATCACAAGCGAAACATACTTGCGCTCTAATAAGTCAAAATAATTAGACATGTAAAAGGGTAAAAAATTGTAATGATCCAGTCCGACAATTAACGAAAAAAAAAAAGGCAGTATAAGTGTGACTAGATAACATCAGCAGAACTTAACACACAAAAAAAAAAAAAAAAAAAAAAATCCAGATTTTTAAAATGATCAAAAAATATAATGATTCAGTCAGACAACCAACGGCACGAAGGACAAAGCATAGCACAAGTTTTAATAAACGCAGACGGCCAAATATACGGCAATAAGATGGAAGCTGTAAAAATGACGTTTCGGAAGCTCTGATGTGCTGCCGTCCTCAGGTGATCAAACAATGATGGACTGTATTCTGTATTCTGCAAAAATCTTACATCAGCGAATTTTATCTTAGTTTCTCAACAGACGTCATTCGCTTGTACTACGCACACGCTAAATGCTAATATTTTGTATCTTAAACTGTTCTGCCATTTTATCTTAGGTGTCTTGGTCAAGCCCAACCTTGTAGCTGTTATTGTGTTCTTACATCAGTTTCTTTCTGTACGTTGCATCACCTACCTATGAAAGGTATTATTTGTAGATAGCAAATTTATGAATGCATAACACAGCCATTTTAACTGGACTTCACATTTGAAGGCAAAATAATTGCAATTTGTAGTTTGGAAACGTAATAGAAACGTAATTTTGTAGTCACTGCAAAACATTTGGAAGGGTCTGTTAAAAAAAATGGTTTACCGTTACCAAGTTTATTATCTTCGTTTAGAACACATTACACTCTGGCTTGATCAGCGGTAATTTTGTATTAACTCAACAGCTGTGTAAATTGGCGTTAGAGCACAAAGTATGAAATTAATATTCTGCTGATTAGAGTACTCTGACGGACAAAAAAAAACCCGCAGTAGTGATGATGACCCAAGTTGAATGCAATTTAGCGCCCGTAAATTCTTTAATGGTCGTGTAGGTACATGCTCAGAGCTGAAATGATGCGTAACGTCTATAACGACCACCAGAGCGCATCAGTGATACCACCATGCTCAGAACGAGTATTATAAGTAGCGTGCAGAGCGACATTTAACTTGGTTAGGGAAAGTTACAGGACACAGAGTGTCGTAGACGTATTGGACGGAAATACCAGCACTTGACGGAGTTCGGTAAAGTCCATATCGTGAGTCTGCACGACCAATTTTGAGACGTGAGGGGCGTCCCGATGTCATACAAAGGCGAGCCGCCACGTGTGCGATATAAGACTGCCGATATAAGCTCCTGACCATAATATTGAATTTCTGGGGTTATCTTTGAAATAATGTTCTGGTCATCACCCTTGCCTCTCTAAACGAGACTCTGGGCGTGGGGAACCTTATATATATGGGCAAAGAGANGGTGTGGGGAACCTTATATATAAGGGCAAAGATACTTCTTAAACCGCAACGAGCCTCCGAGCCAGGAGGGCTGTAGGATTTAAGCGCCAGGTGTGAGAAGACAGCGAAGCGACGAGCTAGCAAAGCGACGAGCACCGGCGACAGTGACAAGAGAGAGAGAGCGAAGTCTGCGGACTGCGAGCATCGGCACAGTGAAGAGCGAAGCTGACGGACGGGGCTATTGAACTGGATGCGTGGAATGATGGGAATCTACAGATTTAATATGTGCAAATAACGAGCGTCAATTAAGTGACTGTAACCGATACAAAGAAATTGAGAAGGACTTCAAGTATGATTGAGACGAACATACGATCTTGCGCTCACTGGGAATAACAAAAGTAATAGTGAAGACAGATAGTATAATACTGTAAATAATATATGTGATAACAGACAAAAATCAAATCTAGTACTTTTATCTATATTAGGATCTCCATCCCTCACGAATTCAGATACGCCCCTCCAGTGTCTTGTAATAATATGATGCGTCTTCAGGTAACCTCTGGTAGTGGTTCAGAGGAATCTGACGACACAGTGTTACGTCAATGCAATCCCGCGTCATATGGGACTCGTAACTCAACAGCACCCTGACGCAGTCTTTCAGGAAGACAACGATCGTCAACACGAGGCATATGTGTCTATGTAATGCCTGCGTCATGTCAAGGTATTATGTGAAAGAAAAAAAAATCCTCCATTTCAATGGAAAGTTTTAGTAAAATATTCTCCAGAATTGTCCGTGTCATTACGGGAAAGTTACTTTTACAACAAGAAGTTACTGATATAACTTATGAGCCTGCTTTTCTCAATATAGGCGTCATTAAAGTTTAAATAAGTTCTTGAGAGCTGTGTTGGTAGGTAGGACTTTACTTCTCTATGAAAACAATAACATTAGAAATGAAACCAGAAACATACGCAGCACTAGTGAGACAGTTACAAACACACGTGTGCCTTATCCGACACTCGAACCCAGAAATCCTAGTACCACAAGTTAGCATGCAATCAACTGCAATACGAAGGTCGGATCTCGAGCATCGATTTCGGATTTAAATAGTCTAATGTTTCGAATGATAGGGTTTACTAACCTGAAATATTGACAGGACCATCATTTTGAAAATAAGTGAATGAGGCACTTAAAAATGGACAACCGTATCTTTACTTGTGTAAACAATTTGGTGAAAATCGGTTGTCTGGTCCCTAATATATGGGATAAAAATTTTATTTTATTATTTGGTGCTCTCGTACAAAATTGCCAATCTTCATAAATAGAGGGCAAAAAAGTTATATGATAGCACACTCGATGATTTTATACTACCAGTATACAAAGGTGGGTTAAAATCGATTACATTGTTTCATAGGTATAGCACATCAAGCGAAAAATATTTCATAGCAGCAATCCTGAAAACAACTGTTGCAATTTTAAAATATGTATATTATTATGGCCTATGCCACAATACAATTTATTTCGCAAAATTTCGCAAGAATGGGTTGATTGTTCCCCGAGACATAACACAAAATATGAATTTTTTTATTATGCTGCTATCTTTCAAAATGGCGGAGGTATTAGGCTCAGTATAGACAAATTCGATAATTGTAATAGATACTGCCAGCATACAAATTTATGTCAGAATTTATTTTGAGAATAAATATATAGCCTACTGAGCTAAAATATTTATATAGCCACCATTTTGAAAAAAGAGCATGACCTACTTAAAACACGCCAGTTTACACCACATGCCGTAGTACTATTTGTTTGCCAAATTTGGCAGGAATGTGTAATTGTTTCCCGTGATATTACATAAAAACTTAATTTTTTGATGTGGCATATCTTACAAAATGGCGGAAAAAATATTCTCCATGTTCGATAGTTGTAATAAATACTGCCAGCATACAAAATAAAGTTATAATTGAATACATGTTTTCGACGAAAATGCATACTTAATAAAACGTCTATAAAGCCGCCAATTTGAAAATAAGTGTTTGATAATTAAATATATAGATTTAAACCATCAGTCATAGTATTATTTGTTTCCCAAATTTAGTAGGAATCTGTAAATTTTTTTCCCGAGATATGACAAAATTTTTACATATTCTTAAGATTCTATCTTACAGAATGGTGAAAAAAAATATGATTTGTGTAGATGCAGTTAATAGTTGTTATATGTGCGTCCAGAATACAAAGATATGCTGTAATTTATTATATGGTTTCAACGATTATAGCCTTCTAAGCGAAAGTGGCTATATGTTCGCCATTTTTTAAATAGTCTCTGGCATATTTAAAACATACCATTTTATATTATTTTCCACAGTACTGCTTGTTTGCCAAATTTGGTAGAAATCGGTCTATTTTTTTCCTGTGATATGACATAAAAATTTATTTATTCATGTAACGCAATTTAACAAAATGGCTGACAAAAGATGCCCTATGTAGATACAATTGATTGTTGAAATATGTACTACCAGCATACAAAGTTTAGTTGGAATTGATTACATAGTTTCGACGACATATAATTCTAAACTAAAATAGTTATAAAGCCGCCATTTTGAAAATAAGTGTCTGACGTACTTAAAATATATAATTTAATATCATATGTCACAGTACTACTTGTTTGGCAATTTTTGTAAGAATCGGTCAATTGTTTACCGAGATGAGACATAAAAACGGTCTTTATTGGTGTGGTACTAACTTACAAAATGGCTGACAAAATTGCAATGTGATTGAATATATTATGCTTGTAATATATTTTTCCAGCATACAAAATTTGGTCAAAATTGGTTTAATGGTATGGCATATATATCAAATAAACTTAAAATATTTATAAGTCCGCCATTTTAAAAACAAGTGCATAATAAAGTTTAATTTATTACGTTTATCTGGTCTATCGTAGTATTACTTACGTGATGAATTGGGTGAGAAATGATTTAATAGTTTTCGAGTTATAATTTAAAACCTTTATTTTTTAATTTGGTGCTATCTTCCAAAAGGGCAGACCAACAACAGTATGCATCCTAAAATGTAATGCTTACATAATGCTCTTATAGCATAAAACATTTGATTTAAATCTGCTGAATGGTTCCCGAGATGAGATATCACCCAAAACAATAAAATGACCGTCATTTCGAAAGTAAGTGCTCATCGTGGTCAATAACTATAAAAGATAGCTGTCCTCACTAATGTACGATATGTTGACCGGGGTGGTGAAATTCGGCTGACACGTTCAAAAATTGAAAGAGGGGACACCTGCACACATCTACACACATACATACACACAAAGAGGAAAGGGATCTCATAAGCCTTTGTTTCCTTCGGAAAGTAGTTTTTAAACGGACATTCCGTAATTTTAACAGGACTTTCCGAAAATTCACGAAACCTCTCCATAAATTTGCTAGTTTGTGTTTTTGTAATTCTAGTTTTAAAAATACAGACACGGATAAAATATTGAATATTTAATAAACTTTTCATTACTTTTTTTTATAAATTTGTAATTTATTTTGAAATATATTTCTTTTATAATTTTTGGGATTTTTTTGGGAGTTTTCAAGGTCAAAGGTTACCGGGTCACGGTAAAAGGTCAAGGTCACCAACATATAACATGGCGGACAAGATGGCCGCTGACCGACCGGAGTGACAGGACATAAACAGCCCGACGCTGTGCGCCCCCCTCCCCTCGCCCATTTCCTGAAGTTCCCGAAATATTTCTACTTTTTTATAAGATTATATATAATAAATACTTTTAAAAACCATATATGTTCTATATATAACATAAAATTGTATATATTGTAATATATTTTTAATTCGTTTGGACGAGAATTTAAAGATCAATATAAAGATATCCTTCCCTTTATATAATAAAAATGCAGAGCCCTCTAACAAGCACTTTTTCCTTTTATTTCTAAGTGCAATAAACTATATTACATATAAACCCCTCTCTAGTGCATGCTTTGCCGACTAACAGCATAGGTTCTTTCAAAGGTCAGTTTCAAAGGCAGGCCCTGTTAGATGCGGTAGATAATATTAAGGCTTCAAAGGTAAATTTCCAGTGAGAAAAGTTTAAAAACCATTTCGAAATTAATTTCTTGTTTATCAAACCTGGCGACTTCCCGCAGACAAGGTATTTCATTAAAGTCACGGCTTTGTTATGTGTGAAGAAGGCTGTGTTCAAGTGTGAAGAAGGCTGTGTTCAAGTGTGGGGGTGTGTGATTGTCCCATCGCCCTTCCTGCTATCCTTTTCCACAGGAAAACTGATTCCACGTAATTGCGAAATAATGAAAAATTAATTACAGTTATTAAAACAAAATGTTGCGTATACGAATGCTATTTATTATGAAGTGAATTATTTTGATGCACACGAAACCGATGTCACACGACCATTGATGCCGTTCATTTTTCTTGGTAAACCTCCTATGAAGCAAGGTGCAGGAGCTGCTATATCAGCTGCTATGCCAGCCGGCATGGAATATGGCTATTACACAACTGTAGCTGGCATTCCAGCATAAGTCACACTCGGTGAAGCGCTGATGGGAAAATGCTTCACAGGAAATACGGACCCCCACTCGTAGAAATTGTAGCCATACACTTTGTTGCTAAACAGTCAAGACCTTCATGATGTTACCTATTTGTAATGAACAATATAACGGTTTAAATGAGTATTTATTTACGTATATTATGAATATGAAAATTTCCCGTGAAGTCAACAGGGTATAATTGCAAGTATCTCGTGGCCTATGCTAGTTCCCACAGTTTATTTCTTACATAAAAAAAAATTTTCAAACGGAGTTTTCTGAACGGCAAAGAAAACCATTTCTTTGAGGCTGTTTTGTTCCCAGTAAAACACTATTGCTTTATTTCAAAGTTAAGGTTACAGAAACATAGGTTATCTGTTAATAAATGTTTTCTTTGGAAGTTTTTGTTTAATGTCACCTTTGCCTTCCTTTAAAGCAAAGGAATAAATTTCCTTGATTTTATTTTGTTCACAGTAAAGAATTATTACTTCCTGACAAAAGTAACTGTTTAGCGATATTAAAGGTTTTCTGTCGTTCATAGAAGTGTTAAGTACGTTACTGTTTCCACGACTCAAACATTCATATACCTATATATTCTGCAGTTACCTAACTGCAACCTGGCGAATGTAAAGTCCTCTTTCAGACGTTTAATGTCATTTTTAAGTAAAGCGATTCTCCAAAACACTGACTTCAATTCCTCTCAAGAGGTGACATCGTGTTCTGGCCCTTGTTACTACCCAACATAACCTACCTATCAGAAGTCTTCAGAACACAACAAAGCAAAGTCGTCGTTTGGTTACAGGTCGTTATTCATACTTCCATCTTGAGAAGGTTGCCGGTTCGACTCCCATAGCCGCCACAGTTATCTTTTTAGTGTACATAATTTTAAAAGATTTTTTTACTACTCTCATAATTACTAATCACGGTTGTTTTCCAGAGCACAAATGTTCTTAATGGTGTAACTGATATTACCACAGAGACGTCTGCTGAACTTTAGGAACGGCTGTGTAAAGTTATCATGGTCATTACAAATGAAACAAAAATTATGTTTGTAGCAAGCCTACTTAACAGCATTTAAACATATTTTTCTTTGCGGCAACAAATAATGTATTGCAGAAAAGGAGGCGTTTTCACAGCATAACTTTAAGTTATAATATGATTTCCAAATGTTAAATAACAAGAAAATCTACTGAAGAAATTTCGAATAAATTTTAAACGCCAGCAGCTCACCGCAACATGGCTGCCGAGTGCACTGTTCAAATCANGCATGCTTTGCCGACTAACAGCATAGGTTCTTTCAAAGGTCAGTTTCAAAGGCAGGCCCTGTTAGATGCGGTAGAGAATATTAAGGCTTCAAAGGTGAATTTCCAGTGAGAAAAGTTTAAAAACCATTTCGAAATTAATTTCTTGTTTATCAAACCCGGCGACTTCCCGCAGATAAGGTATTTCATTAAAGTCACGGCTTTGTTATGTGTGAAGAAGGCTGTGTTCAAGTGTGAAGAAGGCTGTGTTCAAGTGTGAAGAAGGCTGTGTTCAAGTGTGAAGAAGGCTGTGTTCAAGTGCGGGGGTGTGTGATTGTCCCATCGCCCTTCCTGCTGTCCTTTTCCACAGGAAAACTGGTTCCACGTAATCGCGAACTAATGAAAAATTAATTACAGTTGTTAAATTCACATGTTGCGTATACGAATGCTATTTATTATGAAGTGAATTATTTTGATGCACACGAAACCGATGTCACACGACCATTGATGCCGTTCATTTTTCTTGGTAAACCTCCTATGAAGCAAGGTGCAGGAGCTGCTATATCAGCTGCTATGCCAGCCGGCATGGAAGATGGCTATTACACGACTGTAGCTGGCATTCCAGCATAAGTCACACTCGGTGAAGCGCCGATGGGAAAATGCTTCACAGGAAATACGGACCCCCACTCGTAGAAATTGTAGCCATACACTTTGTTGCTAAACAGTCAAGACCTTCATGATGTTACCTATTTGTAATGAACAATATAACGGTTTAAATGCGTATTTATTTACGTATATTATGAATATGAAAATTTCCCGTGAAGTCAACAGGGTATAATTGCAAGTATCTCGTGGCCTATGCTAGTTCCCACAGTTTATTTCTTACGTAAAAAAAAATATTTCCAAACGGAGTTTTCTGAACGGCAAAGAAAACCATTTCTTTGAGGCTGTTTTGTTCCCAGTAAAACACTATTGCTTTATTTCAAAGTTAAGGTTACAGAAACATAGGTTATCTGTTAATAAATGTTTTCTTTGGAAGTTTTTGTTTAATGTCACCTTTGCCTTCCTTTAAAGCAAAGGAATAAATTTCTTTGATTTTATTTTGTTCACAGTAAAGAATTATGACTTCCTGACAAAAGTAACTGTTTAGCGATATTAAAGGTTTTCTGTCGTTCATAGAAGTGTTAAGTACGTTACTGTTTCCACGACTCAAACATTCATATACCTATATATTCTGCAGTTACCTAACTGCAACCTGGCGAATGTAAAGTCCTCTTTCAGACGTTTAATGTCATTTTTAAGTAAAGCGATTCTCCAAAACACTGACTTCAATTCCTCTCAAGAGGTGACATCGTGTTCTGGCCCTTGTTACTACCCAACATAACCTACCTATCAGAAAGCCATCAGAACACAACAAAGCAAAGTCGTCGTTTGGTTACAGGTCGTTATTCATACTTCCATCTCGAGAAGGTTGCCGGTTCGACTCCCNAGCCATCAGAACACAACAAAGCAAAGTCGTCGTTTGGTTACAGGTCGTTATTCATACTTCCATCTCGAGAAGGTTGCCGGTTCGACTCCCATGGCCGCCACAGTTATCTTTTTAGTGTACATAATTTTAAAAGATTTTTTTACTACACTCATAATTACTAATCACGGTTGTTTTCCAGAGCACAAATGTTCTTAATGGTGTAACTGATATTACCACAGAGACGTCTGCTGAACTTTAGGAACGGCTGTGCAAAGTTATCATGGTCATTACAAATGAAACAAAAATTATGTTTGTAGCAAGCCTATTTAACAGCATTTAAACATATTTTTCTTTGCGGCAACAAATAATGTATTGCAGAAAAGGAGGCGTTTTCACAGCATAACTTTAAGTTATAATATGATTTCCAAATGTTAAATAACAAGAAAATCGACTGAAGAAATTTCGAATAAATTTTAAACGCCAGCAGCTCACCGCAACATGGCTGCCGAGTGCACTGTTCAAATCANACTGAAGAAATTTCGAATAAATTTTAAACGCCAGCAGCTCACCGCAACATGGCTGCCGAGTGCACTGTTCAAATCAAATATTGTCACGCCTGCTGATTAATTCGGCTAGGAAGAGTTTGCCAGATCGCCATGACCATTTAAAACGGAAGCAAACATATGTGCATGGTCAAAAACAAGAATGTGTCTGCCGAGTTGGCGGACGGTTTTTTTATTTTCCGCTACTTTCCCTCTCCCCGCTTGGCTCGTACCTCCCCCCCGCCTCCAATCAAGGTTGTGTATGCGAAACATTTAATTCTAGACAGCCTATTACACCAGGCGGGTGAAAACAGGTTGGGCATACAGTGTTCTTATTGACCACTTACGTTTGTGTCGTCACCACCACTGGGGCGACATCAATACTGACGTGATTTATAAATTACATTAATTTTCAGGCAAAAAGTTTTTCTTTGTTGTGATTTAAATGATATTGGCTTCAGTTATACAAGTTAATTACTAGTGAAAAAAATAATGTGTCTAAGCAATTATCGGTTTATGAAGATTGGCATCTTAGTTTTCCTTTTGTGGTGGCATTCCGGTTATTTTGAACTTGCTTAACCGTTACAAGCAGTTATTCAATTTCGTGCTCTGAACTAGTCATGGAAATACCTGGGGTTGGCGCACTAACACAGATGCAGTTTACCGAGTCGGCGAAGTTTGTCAACTCGATTGCGCCTAGGCGAAGCGTTTCACTCATGGCTTACCGTGGCATGATGCGAGCACATGTGCCGTGGAGCCAGTCCTGCCAGTTTTTCAGAAACGAACTTCCTTACATGTTGCATGACATTTTTGTGCAGTTGGATTAATTTCCGCACGATCGTAACATACTGCGATCTTTTTTACAACCTTTACGTTAGAGCGAGGAAAATAAACATGGCACCCATGCGGCCAACATGACCTTCAGTGAAGCCGAACTCAAAATACAAAATCGAAAAATACTGCAATTAAAAAAGATGGATGTAAGTACACTTTTTATTCNAGTGAAGCCGAACTCAAAATACAAAATCGAAAAATACTGCAATTAAAAAAGATGGATGTAAGTACACTTTTTATTTAAATTGAAGAGCAATATGCCTTAAATGCTATGTTATTGGTATGTAATCCAAAATTGATTTTATGAAAAATAAAACTATTAAAAAAGAAGTTTTTGCATTTTTCGTATTGTAAAATACGGCAGTTATATTCTATCCGCACACCGCCGTACAAACCAACGAAATTCTGCATAAATACGAACATTTCCGTACATCTGGCTGCGTTGCGGGCAAGTACAGCGTCGTCGGCAATCGCCACTTCGCCAGTCGTTTCAAGTTAAGCGATTGGGATCGATTCCTACACGAATGGTAAAAACAAAGCACAAAAACAACAATTATCTACACTCGTTACATTTTACTTTTATCCTATTACATATAATAATTATTTTTAAAAAAAAGGTAGCAAAAATAGTTTTTTAAAAATTGCATTTTTAGGATTTTCCCTAAGGGCGTTTAGTACCAAAAAAAAAAAAATATTATTTTATAATTGTACCAAACATTTTTCAGCTTTGAATAAAAAAATATACACTTTATATTTTATAACGATTTAATTAAAAATGCACTTTTTTTTTCTGTTTTGCTGCGGCTATCATAATAAATACTAAAAAAACTATAAAGTAAACTAATGCCATGGTCTACCGCTTGACATATATAATCACCAAATAACAGTTCATGCATTAAAAAAAAATGTAAAAAATTTGCAACAATTTGTTTATATTTAACTTTTTTTTTTTTNTTTTTTTTTTTTTTTTTTTTTTACATATGTAGGGTCTGTTATTTGGTGATTGAGTACTGTAGTAGTCCACAGCCGTAATTAACATTGTAAATGTTTTCATTTGTACAATTCTTTTGGTATTTGTTTGTATGACTGCAGCAAAACAGGGTGACACTTTCGCCTTGACGTTAAATTATTCAAAAAATATAAAGTGTAAAATTTTTTTAATTCGAGGAAAACGGCATCAATTACAGTGGGCAAAAGTCAAAGAATGTCTAGTAAAAAAAAAAAAAAAAAA